>JAFBJS010002543.1:0-59447 GCA_016785265.1 Paraplagusia blochii | reverse complement strand
ACAAATATTTAATTACGTTGAGTTATGTCCGTCATGTGGTGCAAAAGTATTGACTTTTAGAAAAATTAAATCAGACAGAATTTCTAAGGTGAGATGATACTCCCAGATCAGTTCCATCTGTTTGTTTTGGATCACTTCGGTTAATCCGGTCACCAGGAAAGTCCATGGCGACGCAATGTCCGCTAGAGGGCACCGTTACACATAAGGAAAACCAAACTGCAGTGAATTTAGTATTTATTATTTAAAAAAACATCAGATTTTCTAGAAACAACTTCATAAACATAGCACAATTAATGTCCTTGTAATATTACTGAACCTGTTTATTTTTTTATTTTGATTTCCAAACATCACTGGTCCAGTCTGTCAC
This sequence comes from Paraplagusia blochii, assembly GCA_016785265.1. Taxonomy (NCBI): domain Eukaryota; kingdom Metazoa; phylum Chordata; class Actinopteri; order Pleuronectiformes; family Cynoglossidae; genus Paraplagusia; species Paraplagusia blochii. Next base: position 59,080 of record JAFBJS010002543.1, on the reverse strand, counting down.
CGTTCTGAAAGGGACAGAACAGTCCTCCTGCATCATGCAGAGACACAGCAGGTCAATTTTTCCAGGATTACACTGACTGATCCCAGATCTGTAGTCAGGGTCTTGAGGGGGTCTCTGTTGGGTTTTTTTCTTTTCCTATTTTCTCTAAACTCCTTGGTTTTTATCCCAGCCTGCGGCTCTGTCTCTGAAATCCTCCATGGAATCTCAGACCTGCGTGTGAACCAGAGCAAGTCTGACTGATGAGATCTGATGATGGGGAGACCTCCTCCTCCTGGAGGTCTCAGATTTGGAAACGTCAGGAGAACCAGACCTAAGGGATCATTTTATCACTTGTTTCATTCCAGGCTGCACATTGCAAACAGGATCAGTGTTTTGTTCAACAGTCACAACAGCAGGGAGTCATTCCCAGAACAAACAGTCTGTGTGTGTCTGTGTGTGTGTGTGTGTCTGTGTGTGTGTGTGTGTCTGTGTGTGTCCCTCCATTGTTCAGAGTTTGCTGACTATGTGCATCGCGGTGTTTGTTACTTTTTTCCCAGACACAGAATAAGCAGAGATGCTGAGCCTGACACTGGATGGATTTCTGCAGCTGAATGACTGACACACACACACTAACACACTAACACACACACACACACACACACTCTTCAACAAATATCTTTTGTTCATTTACATCTGAGTAAAATCATTTCTTTAGTTGAAAGTGAATAAAATTCTGTCCTCACACCAACCATAAAACAGAATTCAGGAAATAGACAGGATTTAATTGATCGTTAAAATCTATAAATAGAAATCAAGATTAAGAATTGAAATGAAATGTGTAGTTAAAAGTAACAATAACCTGATAATTAAACAGCTAAGTGGCGGCTGCAGCAGAGGACTATGGGAAATATTGTTGTGTAACCGATTACAGAGCACAAACTGAGACTTTGCAACAGTTGTGGACACAGAGCATAGAACTCCTCCCCAACTTGATGACATGGGTGGAATTCTGGAGGATAGATGAGTAGATGGAAGATAAAGAAACATATTAATCTTCTCCCTCTTCTTCCTCAGTTTCCTGATTGGACGAAGGGCTGTGACATCATCACCGTAAAGTGGAAAGTCTTTGGTTGGTTGTGTTTTTGGTCTCAGTCTCAGCAGGAAGTTTCTGTTTTTTCCTCTCTGTTGTTTCCATTGTTGATAAATTCAGACAGCGTTAATCACCTGGACCAGGATCACAAACCTCTGTGAGTTCCATTGTTTTTCGTCAGCAAACAGCACCAGCTGGTACTACACACACACTCACACACACACACACACAGCAGCCTGTCTGACAGGTCCAGCAGCATACACTATGTGTGTGTGTAGTTTGAGTTGCTGGAACTGGTCAGACCAGCAGCTCTGTCTCTGTAGTCGATGGTGTTTTTCACAAAATTCCAATAGAAGAGGTGAAAGTCTGATGGTTATAAATCATTTCTTTAAGCTTTAATCAGGTGACGGAGGGATGGATGGAATTACAACTCTCCAGGGGGCGCCACCGCTGTAATGTTCTGCTAATTATTGGGGATTTAAGACTTCAGATCAGTGTGAACAGATCTAGACTCAACTTTGGTAGTTGCAGGGGGGGTTGAGGAATGTATCAGCCCAGTGTGTGTGTGTGTGTGTGTGTCATGGCTGTGATTTTATGGACAGCCTTCTATAGGGTCCATTGTGTGAGTCTGAGTCACAGTCTGCTGGTGACAAAGACTGATTTAATGAAGTGTTGCTGTAGTGGTGGAGACTTGAGTCCACCACACAGGCAGAGGGACACAACATCTCAGACCAGATCGGTTAGGCCCAGGTTGACAACTTTGAACATGAACATGAGATGATCCACCATCTCCAGTTTCCTCCAGTAAAGATCTCATCATCTTCTCCTCCTCCTTCAGCTCAGCCCCCTCCTGTGTTGGAGACATCCATCCATTTTCACCCTCATGTCCATGATGGAATCCCAGGGTATTTATGTATTCCTTTATTTCACTTCAACTGAAATATAAAGTCTATTATCTGTGTTGAGCAACTGTTGACTGATTGTTGAGTTGTCCAACATCAGATTAGAAAAACTCAAACACAGCCCTCTGATGTATGAGGTCATTGACTGGAACCAGATTACAGATTATTATTAAATAGGATTAATGGCTAACTCTCAGACCTGCTCCACCTGGTGGTCCGGGTGGGGTTCTCCACTCACAGGTCTGACACTGCACAGAAAAAGACCAAGTTCCTTTTTGAACAACGTTGTCTGTTCTGTGGTTGATGTCAGGCACCAGGTTCTACTGCAGAGCTTTAGCCACACCTGGTTCTGATCATTTTCTCCACGGCTGGTTGGGAACTGGTGGAATTCCAAAGAAAGACGGGCTGAAGAGAAAGTGATGTGTCCAACAGATGGAGGCGCTGTTTGCATATGTGAACTTTTTATCATTTTTTGCCACATTTTTCTTATTTCCTGCAAATGAAAACCAACTCTCACACACATGGAACTTCTTCTCCACCTTTCACGGTCGTCAGCAGACGGGGTGGAGTTTCCTCCGTCGTACGCAGATCACATGGTTGTCATTTCTCCTCCTGATTCACTACCTGCTGGTGGGTCCAGTCGGAGGACAGAGGTCAGAGAGCAGGCGCCGGGTGTGGGAAGAAGGAAGGAAGGAGAAGTTTCAGGCTTCATCTCCTCATAGTCTGCTGTCAATGTAGAATTAACTGGAACCAGTTCTGCTGAAGTTGAAGAAAGACAAATAGAAGTGGACAAATATTTGGACTCACAGGTCACACTAGATGGAACGTTTGTGTGAAGATAAATAACTAATAACAGATATGAAATAAAGGCCAAAATGCTGAAAAAAAGTTTTTCTACACTATGTAATAGGAACATTCAAGAAAAGGGCAGAAGAACAATAATATTATTAATTAATGGTATAATTTGGAAGATTTCGGGCCATAGTTTGCCCAGGTCTGGTATAACTGCAGTAGTAGTGCAGTCTGACTTGACTACACCTGACTAACCAATGAAGTATCAGGACTCAGAAAACCAGAAGCCAGAACTGGCTCCAAACCCCTGCTTGAAAACCCACCCAGTGTGACTGGCGTCCTGCTCCACTGAGCTGCCACCGCCACCAGCAGCTGTTCCAAATGGACCACTCCCCGTCCCCGACGTCTGCTTGATGTCTTTTCCAGATGTTTGCTCCTGGCTGATGTGCCAGATACAAGCTCCTCAAACTAAGGGGTTGTCGCCTTCACGGTCCTTCCTGTTGCTGTGATTCCAGGGGCAGCAGGTCTCCTCCTGTCCAACATGTTCATCCAACATCAGGATCAGAGCATAAAAAGGAAACTAAAATAGTTGAGAAGAATCACAGATATGACCAAGATGTTCAGCTGCTGCTCAATAACCTCAGTTAGAAGATCAGTGGAGAAGGGTTGGACTTTTTAACGGCATATGTATGTAATCTAAAATTAAGAAATTAAAGTTTTAGTCAATATTTTTTTATTTTCCTAATATTTCTCTTACGACATCACATTTTTAATGACTCTAATAAACAAAACCTGGAAGAGTCAGCAAAAATAACTTTACACATTAAAGGGACAGTCAAACAGTGAAAAGGCCTTAATGGGCAAACTAAAATATTTAGACAAAAACGTGGGAGTTATTCACACTGTGATTGTGTGTGTGTGTGTGTGTGTGTGTGTTCCACAGATGAATTGGTGGATTTGATGGTGAGACTGTAGAGGCAGCGTTGACATGAGGAATGTACAGAATAAACCATCGCATGACTGGTTCCACCGCCCTGACTGTGGAACCAGGGCTGGACTTGAATCCATACGGTGCTGTTTTAAACAAAGTAGTGGGAGTTTTAATGTGATGGATCACAGCAGTTCTTCACTGTTATTGTCTCCTTACAGTCGTCCATTCACACCTTCACACCTCTCCAACACTCCACTCACTGGACCAGAGTCTGTGCCATTTCCTGTAAATCACTATTTTTCATGTCGTAGCAGATGTTTCCTGTGGCACTGAGTGAAAGAGAAGAAGAAATGGTGTCTTTTTGGAAAAAGAGCAACAGATGGAGGGAAGAGGAAGGGAGAACCTAGAATACTGGTTTCAACAGATAACTCTGTGGACACCCAAGGACGTCAGCTGGTCCACACTGGGCCTCAAGAGAAACCAGTCTGGTCAAGAACTAAGGAGAATCACAGAGGGAACTGTCCAGAATATCATGACATTACACTGTGTTTATATTTATTGTGACTCTGAGTGCATTCTGAACAAACGTCCCTAAATTGTCAATTGTTTTGTCTTGAGTCCTGTTGTTCTGATCAGTTTGAACCACAGACACAGTACCTGACCGTCTGTTCTCCCCAATCTGAGAGAACGGGAGATAAGACAGCGTTACATCAGGGACTGGATTAGAACCTGACAGCAGATAAGGAGAACCACTCATCATAGGAGCAATAGACAAAATAATCGATAAGAAGGATGAGGACATCAACACACGGTGTGGGAACACAGATGATGTCACTGAGTCTTAATCTCCAAACACTCAGATACAGGAAGTGGTGGAGGAACTATCTGGTGAAGTTGGTTTCCTGTTGCGGTTTCTTACTTCTGCTGCTGGTGTCAGACACGTTCAACCACAAGTTCACACGCTTTGATTTCCCACCAATACTAGAAAAACTCAAAAACTGAATGATCACCAGAAATTCTGGTCATTTCTGGTTATCCTTTATAGATGTAATCACTACATTTTTGGGGTTTTAGACCAGTGACACCAGCAGTGATTCATAGATTGATAGAAATCCTCAATTTCCATTGGTTACATCTGACATCAACACGTCTAATAACAAGAGTCAGGTCGACTGTGACTAACACGTTTGTAAGAAGCTACTGTTCTGAGAAAGAGTGAGGCCACAGACCACACTGTGTGTCAGTGTGTGTCACACTTCTATTCCTGTGTCTGTGATGATCAGCTCCACTGTATTCCTGACTTTTCACATGTCTGTGCGTGATATCTGCTGACCACACAGGGTCACTGACACTGGGCTGCAGATAAGAAGCTGCTCCGAGGCCATAATGACACGAATGGTGAAAACACACAAACATAACATTTGCATTTGTTTTAAAGACAAAATACTGTCAGGTACTGTTCATTACCTGAGGTGTACACAGAGTAACACACACCAACCAACGTTGTCCACCAGGTGACGGAGAGGAGAAAACTGTCCCACGTCATCAACCATGAAACACCAGTTTGACATGTTTGAGATCAGCTGACACACATGCAGCTTACACAAAATTAGGTTCCTGACATGAAACAAACCAGGGATACTTGGTACAACCAAGGGAATGTTTTGGTTTGCAGGAGCTTCGGTCGAAGCTCTTGTCATCACTGTGTTATATTTAGCAGCCACAGACCAACACTATAAATACAGAGAAAATGTGACGGAAGAACGAAGGTGGTTTTTCTGCTACAGCTGGAGAAACAAACAGTCAGTTACGTCACATGTTTAACATGTTCTGGTTTGCCATGGGCTGATTATATTATGTATGTTTGAATGTAAATGTTTATTGAGACAAAGTCCTGAGTTGGTCACAATAATGGCAACCATTTTGAGGAGGACAACTTTTAAATAACACAAAGTTTAACGTTAAACATTCTGTGTTGAATTAAGGGATTAAAGACGTAGGAGTTTGGTCTGTTTCTGGCTCGTTTTCTCTTCCACCATTTTATCTGCTCAGTTAGAATGGCTCTTACTTTGAAAAATTATAGTAAAAAACAATATAAAATATAAAGGTTAATTTATAAACCAAATTAAATCTAAACAAAGGTCATATTAAGGCATTAACTGATGATGCTCTAATACATTTAAGCTGCAAAATGAATCACTTAGAACAAAATAAGCCAGGGTAAAGAAAATAAAACAACGCTAAAATATAATATGCTTATAATTCAAAGAGTGAAATTAATATTTTTTAAATGGTTGTTAGCACTGACACACTAACACTAGAAGCAAATTGTACCTGGTTTTTCTTCAAAAAGAGATTAAATATAGATAAAGTCAAAGAATGAGAACCGAAAAATATTAAAATAGCTTTAATACAGCAAAACAGGATGTAGTTGGGATAAATATACATTAATCTGGACACAAAAACAGAAAGATATCAATTTTAAAAATATGTTGTAATGATATAAACACCGCTTTGTGAATATTAAATTCTATATGAGGGTTTTAATATATTAATACAATTCTATCATTTTAAATTCAATAAGAAGAAAAATAAACGTCTGAGCGTCTTTACATGACGTCACCCAGTTTGAATGTTGCGTACGCAGACTATTACGTGCGCGCTCCAACTGCGTCACACTGACCGGACCCCAAAGAGTTAACCCGCCGTGCGCGTCCACGCAGCTGCGTCCAGAGCAGAGTGCACCGTGTGCGTGCAGAGCGACACCGGGAGCGCGACTGTGGAGCAGCTCAGATTCAGGGAGCAGGTCGATCAGTCGGTGAAACCGGGCGGCACCGAGTCAGAAACACAGGATCGTCGGTGTCGAAGTCGTCGAGCCCATGGTGCTTGTGGATATTGTCTCTACCGTGGACTAATAACGTGAACACGGAAAGTTTTTTATTCCTGCAGCGCGTACACGGAGGAACGGACAGGGTCACCAACCGACGCCGTCCACCATGTCGGGGAACAGGGAGGAGGAGAGGAGGAAACTGGCCGACATCATCAACCACTGGAACGCCAACCGGCTCGACCTGTTTGAGATCAGCCGACCCACCGAGGTAAGACACCGGCGACGAGCCGCAGGAGAGGCCGCGGAGCCGCCGCGGGCCTCTCTGGAGCCGGGTGTAGGGCTAAGGGGGACATTGGAGGCTAAAAGCCCCCGCTGGTTCACAGCGGCTCGGCTTGTGTTGTGGGCAGCGTGGCGGAGCCTGCGCTGTCCTGACTGTCGGGATGAACGCCAAATTCCATTGAATAAATCCGGCATTTTACTATGTCGTAACGCAGACACCTTACACCGAACCGGGATCAACCACCACCGAACCGACCGGTAGGGAATAAATGACAACAACCGTAGCTGTGGTGACCACACGGCCGGTCACTAACATCACACCGATACTTCACTTTTACGGTGATTTTACACCAATACCCTGTTAGCATCTAGCTACCGCCCACCACTGTGAACGACTGTGTTGACACTGGGGGATCGATACATAAACCAGCGTAAATACTGTTAGTTCAGCAGGAATCGACTCATCTGGAATTAAAATGTTTAGAAATACGTCTACATCTGTGTATTTAGACCATATATCGGATTGTAAATGAAATGTATCGTGTTGATTGATCCCATCAGAGGTAACAGCAGGTATCGATGCTGTTCAGGCTCTCAGGAGAAACCCAGATGGACGATATTCATGAATAGTCAATATTATATCACAGTTTAGATCATTTACAAACGGCTATAGTGAAGCAAGGCGCCAACCAAGTTACTATGGACAAGTTACTATATATATATGTGTGTGTGTGTGTGTGTGTGTGTGTGTGTTTGTCTTGTTGTCTTCTTTTCAATCACCGTGCTCTGTTATATATTAAACTCTATGTATGTTAACATATATAAACTGAATATATTCTTACCATTATGATACAGTTTATATATATAAAGACAGATTGAGATGGTTTGGACATGTCCAGAGGAGGGACAATGGATACATTGGTAGAAGTATGATCCCAGAGATGGAGCTACCAGGTAGGAGACAAAGAGTGAGGGAGGACATGGGGACACTGTACTGTAGCTCCATCTGTTGGATCATTCTTCTACCAATGTATCCACTGTCCCTCCTGTGGACATGACTGTGTTTGTCACCAGTGAAACTGTTATCTTTTATTCTTCCTCATGATTGGCTGCATGTTGTTGTTTGGAAAAAAAAGGTCCAGTTCAGTTCAGTGATAGATGACAGGTCTCTGTGTCACATGGTATGGGATTCACACACTGTTCACTGTGACTAATGTTTTTTTTTTCCAACTTGAGTGACCGTCATAGTCTGTGCGAAGCCTTTTGGTCTTCATCTAGACTCCAACTAGTTTGTTAATTTGTAACTAGTCTTCCTGTTGTTGTCCTTAAACAAACTAACTGTTGTTTCTGAACAGCAAACACGTCCAGGTTGTTTGGATGCAGCGGGTAAATAGATAAAAGCTTAAAGTATTAACATCAAGCTGGGTGTAAATGCTTGACATCAGGTGGGAGTAAACAAGCTGCTGCTGCTGCTGCTGCTGCTGCTGCATGATGGGATGGATGTCAGCAGGCACGACATCGGACTCTGGTTCCGAACTCCGTGTGTCCACTCTTTAACCAGTTGATCAATATCCAGCCTCAACTGGTGCACGTCATGGTCAAGTGGTTCTGATTTATGGCGTGGACTGTGACTCTGTCCGCTCCAATGGACAGCCCACCCCTGACGCTCCTTAAAGATGGAGGACTGGGGGGGCGGGAGCTACAGGTTCCCGCTCTGCTGCTTGAGCCGATTAATTCATCAGGATTGAAACCATTGGCTGAGGATTTTGAAGTTCACACCCGACAAACACACTACACACTTTACAGTGGTGTGAAAAATGATTAACTCAGTGGAGGCCACTCTCTGTGGATGAAGACCTTTGTCCACCATCCAACACCTTATCAGCACATCTTTATGTTCACTTACAGATATTTATCTCAATCAATTAATCATCTAAATTTCAACAACTTATTTTGTTGAATTTCATTCTTACCCCGAACAGAACCAGCTGTTACTATGTAATAAATCATCAAGACACTGAATTTTGTTCCAGTCATTTTGTTTTTGCAGATGTTTGCAGATCACAGACCCCAGATCAGTTTACGTCAGAATCACGTGACTCCCGCGGCCGTAACGTTCCTCACCGTCTTTGGTTGTAGTTGCTGCGGCAGAGGACGCCTCAGAGTTCTGTCGGCTGGAAGATGATTAAGAATCCACAGACGCGTGGCCTCCGCTGTCACGCCACACCCTCCCCCGTATGTCAGCCGTTCGAGCCCCTGAGCTGCACCAGTGTCCTTCACAGCGCCTAGAACGCCGGTCCGAGCATGAATCGGGTTCGGCAACAAGTGAAACTTCTTGGTCCGATCAGTTCTTCACGCTGATGTCACTATCTGGGCGTTTGGTATCAGAGAACATTTATTATTTTCATTGCAAAAGTCCAGGGCGAGCAGTGAGATCATTCGTATGATTGAATTATTCATGCTCGGCTGCTTGGTCTGGAGCAAAAGGCTCTGAAACTTCTTAATCTTAACGGGTCAGCACTGAACAAATCCTGCCCTGGGACTCAGGGTTGTCCTCATTAGAAGACATCACAGACTCATGTCATGTTGTTGTAGTTGGCAGAGGGAGGGACTTTGAAAGAGTTTGTTTCAAAGTCGTTGTTACTGGAGCTGTTTATGGACCCGACAGCTGCAGGTTCTGCTCTGTCCAGTTGGACTGGACTCTGATGAATATTTGTTACATGTCAGACCCAAGTCAGGTTTCTCCACTGCTGCAGGTAGTAAGGTGATCTGTCCAGTTCTGTCAGAGGAGACCGTCTGTGTCTGGACCATGAGTCTCTGTCCTCTGTAGAAATCCACAGACTTTAAGGTTCCTGTGAGTCCTAACTGTTGAAGATTGATGTTCTGCAGCTTCTCCTGTTTGGACCGCTGGTTCTTAGAGCAGGGGTCCAGATTTTGTCAAATAGTTTTTACTATAGTTTTGTTGTTACTGTTTTTTCACAATTACCAGTCAATGAAAATACGTATAATTATGTGTACAATATCAGAGTCTTTGCCAGATTCTTTGTTGTGGTTGTGTGAATAGAGGAGAAGACTCCTGTATGTATTAATTAATTATGTTATAATTATAAATGATGTCAATCCTGTTGTTGTTTACATTGTTTGTCCATAAACAGCTGTTAAATAACAACTACTGTCGTCCATCATGGAGGGACACGGTTTGTCAATCAATACTGAAACAGTCGCTGATGAAAACAGTTCCAGGTTAATGAACTAAAGCCTCAGTGACTTCCTTTCTGCTCTGGAACTTCCAACAGAACAGAACCGAACCCTGTGAGCGAGTGGACAGAACCAGCAGACTCTGTTCACCACTGCTGCAAAGGACCGAGGCGGAACGTCAAACGTTGACGGAACGTTCCTGTCTCTGGACCCAGAGGCTGTAGCTGTGCAGTGAACACCCGCCCGTATTGTCTGTAATAGGTGTAACTGTGTCAGTCATTGGCTCGTGACATTGTTCCACTCACAGCTGGAGTGACGCTGCAGCGTAAACAACGATGGTACTTCCTGTACGTATCAGATGAATCCAGATCAGATCTCAGATCAGATCTCAGACCTTGTTATGGGCGTGTCTCAGAACTCCAGGAAACAATGTGTTTCTTTAACCCTAACTCCTCATTGGTCCAAAGAACAGTCTGGAAAATATGGGAAATATACATTCTATGTAAAGAAAGAACGAGAGAATAAATAAAGCCCTGGACGTGGACTTGTCGTCTTCCTGTAGTCGCTGACATAACTGCTCCAAAAGCTTCTTAGCCGTTCCTGTAATTACAGTTTGTGAGGTCACATGACAGAGTGAGTAACTGTGCTGCACAACAAGTTTGGCAGTTTGGAGTGGAGGCTTGTGTTTCTCCAGCAGACTGAGGAGACACCAGGGTTGGAGACAACACTCAGTCAGTGCAGGCTGTTATTAGTCCATGATACTGAGGCTGTGGACGGGAAAGAAGCTGGACATTTGACATGTGTCACAATACAAGATCAGAATGATCTATATCAGTGGTGCCCAACAACTGGGCTGGGGACTGGTACTGGTCCGTGGGTAAATTGGTGCGGGGCCACAGAGAAATAATGTTTCCTTTTGTCCCCATCTGTCTATTCCCATATCTTTTATACTGGTCTGGTAGCAGAAAATTATAGGCTGTGTAAAATCCTTGTTGTGCCCATGCACAGTTAATTTGGGTAGGAAGATTTTATAGGTAGGAAAGTATTTCTAACACAGGAACTTACATGTTATTAAGGATTATTTATCTGCCACAACACACTGGTCTGCAGTACATTTGTTGTTGCCAGAATAGATATTAAAGCAAAATAAAAAGAATTGATGAATATTACAGATTATTATTGAGTTCAGTCTGTTTTTGTTCGTGTGTCTTCACTGTTCGTTGGAAAGTTGGTGTTCAGGCAGCTGTGAGAGTTGGAGCTGTCAGACTGTGTCTTCACTGCTCCGCCTGTGGAGGTGGATGACGAGGGCTTCATGTATCTTTAGCTCTGAAATTGCGACTTTCTGCTGTGATGGGTTGTATTTTTAAAAGCTGCTGAACGGTTAACAAGCCCTAATTGCTGTTTCTCTCTCACTGTGACGCTGTTGCGTTTAGGAGTTGATTACGACGCCCAGTGGTTCCTGAGGTTTTGTCCCAGCGTCCCACTCTGTGTCACTCATGATCCCAGTACCTGCTGCTTTATGGCACTGACACTGGATCAACGGTTTCCTCTCTGCTGACTTCCAGGACTTTCACTACTTTCACAGTCGTCACTGGGAACTTGAGTTTTCACCTCAGCTGCACCGTAACAGACTGGACCCGTGGTCTATGGACTGTCCTGCAGTCGTTCTGATATTAATTCCAAGTTTTCAGATTTCCTCTGGGATGTCAGTGCGTCGGCCGTGATATGTGCGACTACTCCCTCATTTCCCTGCTGCACAGGAAGCTGGAAGCGGTGCAGGAAGTGTGTGTTGTGCAGATATGGCTTTTCCTCTGACCGTTGTGGTCAGAACCAGACTCTCTCTGACTTTACTGGTTATTTCCTGGTATTTGAATTTGTTTTTCCAACGGTCGCAGAAACCTGTCGTCGTCAGTCATTTGTGTCCATCTGTAGAATTCATTCTTATTTTTCACTGATGTCATTGAGGCAGATTCAAGTCTCCTTCTCCCTGTGTCTGCAGGGTTTCCTGTTGGTCTCGTCCTTATTGTGTTGAAAAAAGGAGAGTAGAAACATGCTAACAGTAAGGTGTGAAGTGTTTACACAGAGCTGGGAAGTGAGGATAAAAACTCATCACATGATGGATTGTTTTTATCGGACGAGAAGACACATTGATGGAGCCATAACAACTGGTGTAACTGAAACCACAGAAAGATACAGTAGAAGAGTCGGAATAAAACCACACAGACCTGCTGATCCAATCTTATAGATTATATATATATTTATATTTATGTGTGTTTTCAGCCTTAGGTGTCGTTCACAGCAGCTGAAATAAAAACATATATATACAATAACCAAAGACAGAAAAAAAAATGTTGTTGATAAAGACAAGAACCTCAAGCATGAAAAGATGACTGCGAGAACAAGTCAGAACTTGTGTCTCTTTCCGTCGTCTCCACGGATCATTCAGAAAGTCAGATCTTTGCTGCTGCAGCTCAGGACGTTGGTGTTGTTTCCTTCGCTGTTTTATATGACAATAATATCAGTGAAGACACTGTGAAAAGACAGCACAGTGGAGACAATGATCTGTCCTTCTCTGTCCAACATCTGTGACGTTCTAATGGTGACTGTGGTTGAACCAGGCTGCTGCTGCTGTGTGTGTGTGTGTGTGTGTGTGTGTGTGTGTTATACGTCCAGGTCCTGGCCGTCTGTCTTCAGACCTGCCACTATGGAGCCAAATTCCTGGACTGACTGATAACAGCAGACTGTGTGAGTAATGTTACAGACAGAACATGGCTGAAGTTCCACAGAGCCCAGAGTCTTATCTTCTCTGAGATGAATGTAGATCCACAGAAGGTCCTCAGGTGTTGACAGCAGAACACTTTCTTCTCTGTTCCTCTCCTTCATTTCCTCTCTTAGTTTTAAGTCGTGAGTTAACGCTGAAGGAAAGTCGACGTCGTATTTTGAAACTAAATATTGGGATATGTCTGTGTGTGTCAATATTTTCTTACACTACTAGTGCCCCCTATGGGTGTGGGGGTGCAGAAGGTTCACGTGAGCCATGAACGACAAACCATGTTACTGTAAACCTGAGTCAACTGGTGTTGATGTTGCAGAACAAAGGTTATTTAGTAGGATAATCTGTGGCTAATCTCTGTGATCAACATGGGGGCCGAGTGTGTGTGTGTGTGTGTTACTGTAGAACACACACACACACACACACACACACACATCAGCAGTGGGTGCAGATTATTGTGATCCAGGTTCAACAAAGTACAGACTATTAGTATTTTGCAGCGTGAATCATCACGTCTCAGTGTGAAGCTCCATGGTGACAGAGCTCAACAGTATCCAGAGAAGATAAACTCAACAACACAACAACAACAACAACAAACTCCTTTTGAACCCAGTCTAGGCCACAGGTCTCAAACTCAGGCCCGGGGGCCAAATGTGGCCCACAGTGTCATTATATCTGGCCTGCGAGATCATTTGAGATCATCTAACCTTTATATACTGGTAGAATTCTGTAGTATTAGTGATGTCTACTCTGTTATAACACGTACAATATGTTTTTTGTTCTTTATCTGTGAGAAAGATTTAAGATAAAGATAAAGAGACAGAATAAGCAGCAAATACAACTGTACTGTTGTGTGTTTTCTAGGGAAACATGTCATTTAATTATCGAGGAGCTGAATATTGAGGCTGTTTCATCAAAGTCTGATTAGGTTTAAAAAGACTTTAAACTCATCAAACCCATACATTAGTTTCCTCCTCACTGCTTTAAATTAGTCCCACGTTTGTTTATGCAGCGAGATTCATCAGGACATTGATGGTTGGAGGTTCTTTGAGTCTTAAATCAAAGCTGCAGAAACGCAGCTCCACTCAGGAAGCAGATAATTCCCTGAGACGGACCAGTGAGAAGTGATCAATAATATGTTAAAACGTTCCCTGAAGAAGCTTCTCTGAGTAACACATCAGAGACACAGAGAGAGAGGGAGGGGAGAGGGAGAGAGGGAGAGAGGGAGACAGGATCCGATGGGGAACGTGTTGCAGTCTCAGGGCTCCGACCGCTGCAGGAATCTGAGGAATGCAAATGAACTTTTTGAGCAGAGAATTCCACGCATTCAGAAAGTGGACAGAACCTGAGAGTTTGACTTCGGATTCAACTTCATTGTTCTGTGCGTTTTTTAGGACAAATATTACTGTTGGAGGCGTTTGGTGAAACCAGGGTGGAGTCGGGTGGATTTTCCAATCCAAGAAAACACTGAGTGGGGAAACAGACATTTGGGAATGTCATGGAATTCACATTAAGGCCGCAGTGGGATTCGTTCACACACTGGTTGGGAAGCACCTGCGGTTGATGATGCCTCCACCTCCACCCCCACTCCACCCCACCCGACCTCCCTCTTGTTACTGTCTCTCTCACATTCCTCCTCTGTGATTTGGCCTCTCTCTTATCTCTCAGCTCCCTTTTCCTCTTGTTCTAAAACAAGCGTACTATTGTGTGTGCTTAGCAGAGCAGGCCGCCCTCACTGCTCCGTGTGTGTGTGTGTGTGTGTGTGTGTGTGTGTGTGTGTGTGTGTCTCCGTCCCAGCCAGCCTGTCAGACTGTGTTAATCTCTCTGGAAGCCCGAGTGCCAGGCCACGCCTCCTGTTTCTCCCTGCGGTGTGATTGGTTTCTCCACCTTCCAGTCCTCCCTCCACTCACCCCCGACCGTGCAGGATCACACCGCAATCAGGGAATGTCTTTTGCGACATTCAACGCAAGCTACCATGATGCTTTGCTGCGGGTCAATGTCTAAAGAGTGTGTGTTTAATCACGGAGTGTAAGGCGGGGCAAAGTCAGTGTTTACCACTTTTTGGCTCCTCCCACCTGTCGTCGAGAGCAAATCAATGAGCTTGAGCTGAGTTCATTAGTTTATTATTGTGGAGAAACATTTTTTATTTTGCAGGTTTAGTTGAAGTGGACCTTAGTTGGACCTTGTGCTGGTCCAGCTGGAAACACGTCCCCAGTGACATTCTGTAACTCAAAGACCAGAACCACAAATCCTTTGCCGTCCAGTTCTGGTTTGTCGTTGTCTACGTGCAGGGGCGGAGCTCAAACACATGGAAGTGCAGACTTGCAGATGTGTTTGTCTGGACTTCACAGTTTCTGAGAAAAGGGAGTGAGATGTTGGACCGGGTCCACCTCCCCCTGAGCTCACACTCCAGGCTGGTTCACGTGAAGCATATCTCAGAGGTTTGTCTGTGGTCCATGAAACGTCTTTCAGATGCTGCAGTGAAGGGTGTGGTCGGTGGTAGACGTGTTAGTGGAGCAAAAGTATGTGTAGATCATTAATACTCCTGTGATGAGGAGAGGGTTCATTAGAGAAGGACTTTCAGATTGGTCGTTGAGAGGTTGTGTGAGGAGACGCTGCTCTGGATCTTCTCTGGATCTTCTCTGGATCTTCTCTGTTTTTTTAAATGTGATTTAATTACATTTTTATTTGGTTACAGCTGCACCTAAAACTATTGTAAAACCCCTGAGTTTAGTGCCAATAAAAAGGAAGCGTGAAAGAACCGGCCGTGTTTTCTCTGAAAATATTTCCATGTTTATCTTCCTGAACATGAAATGTCTTTTAAAACAAATGGTTTTGTGACGTCCCTAAAGTTGTATCCTGTGGAGGAAATGAAGGCCCAAAACATCTCCGTCCACTCAGACCAGACCAGGTCAAATTTTGCAGAAAGACGATGTTGACGGAGGTGACTTCTGCGGTGACGGAGTGAATGTGTTTCAGACGTTGGTTGTAGGCCAGTCCAGAAGGTCCAGCAGGAACTTCAGAGGATGGACTTTGGCCTGGTCTGGATCAGGGAGGCCTGTTATTCCTGACTCCACCACTCCTTTCATCTGCTGTTTGTTATTCCACCCCCCCAAGGTGCTGCTGCGCCCTGTCCTCACCCCATTGTAGGCCTCACCCCTTCTGACCTGGTCCGACCTGGATGGAAACCTGGATCCAAACACAGCAGAGAGCTGTGTGTGTGTGTGTGAGTGTGAGTGTGTGTTGTGGGACTTCCACGCTCCCTCTGCTCCACCCACGTGTATTTGTTGGTCTTGGCCGTCCCGCCCATTTCATGTGAAGGGCTCAGACATTTGCAGAGACAGACAGACAGACAGAGAGACAGACATCAGTGGTTGGACGCTGGTGATGTGGCAGCAGGATGACATCACTGTGGTGAAAGAAATGACATATAAACATTTAGAAACCGCAGACCAGAGACGGTATATAAAAAATATTGGACAGAGACACAAACTCACAAAATAAGGTCTGTAATCTGACCACAGACATATTTAATGTGACCCTAAAAGCTCACAGATGTTTCCTGCAGTTGGACAGTAGATGCTGCTAATGAGACTGGATGTTTACACTGTGTTGCACTTTCCCTTCAGTCCGTGTGCATTGATGTGTCGATGCACAGAGAAGCAACTAAACTCAATTTCCTGTTACTTCCAGTCTACTTCCTGTTCCTCGCTAATAGAACCAGACGACAACATCCATTTTTCATATCTGGCCTCTTCTTCACAGACGAGTTCTTCTGCATCAGGAATATTCTGCAGCAACAACAGGGTTCTAGTTAGAACCAGGTCCAGTGACCTGAGAGTCCAACGGTCAGTCTGTCTCCTCACCTTGATGCCGTCACCGCGTCCGCGTCCACGTGTAGAAGGAAGCTGACGGCTTTTTTTCCGCTCATTTGTTTGGACAAGGAGGCGGGGCTTTGGGCAAATGCATTACATCATCTCTCTGTGCCAGGATTCGCTACATACCATCGATGGCACCAGGCAATTTAGTCAACCAGAGGAAAATATCTGAAACCATCTCTGATGGACTGGTGGAATTAAAATCCTCTATGTGGAAATAAATGCCCGGAGTTAGTGCTGCTGCTGCTGCTGCTGCTGCTGCTGCTGCTGCTCCTGCTCCATCTGCTCCATCTGCTCCATCCTTCCTCCTCCTTCCACCATGAGAAGTCGGGTTATTTGGGGAAAGTCAGACGATGTCATGAGTTCATCTGAATTCCTGTGGCATCAGTTGCATCAGTTTCAGTCTATCTGTGAGTTTCATCATCTCGCTGCCTGTGGACGGGGAAAAAACCAAGCCCTTAAGACTTGGATTTATGAAGTGAGATAAAAGTTGTGATTTCCTAACCCTGTCAGTGTCTGTCATGTCTTATCTTCACTACTGAAGGTCTGGCTCTAAAATACCTACATACATGAACCTTCTTAAACACAGCTGTGTTGGTTCTTCTCTACTGTCCTTTGCTGCACACTGTCTTTCTGTCTCTCTCTCTGTCTCTCTGCTCTCTGTCAGTCCACCTGACACCTGAGAAGTGGGCACGGCCCTCCTACCAACGCCATGGCAACATGACACCCAGCTGGGCCGGTTGCCATGGCAGTGGCAGGCGGCCCATTGGTGTTGGGTAACAACTGGCAGCTACTATTTACAGGAGTATCAGCTGTTTGTCTGCTGCTCAGAAATGAACTTCAGGGTTTTTTTTTCTGTGTAGCTTCAAACTTTTCAGATGTTTCTGAGAGAACCTGGGTTTTATCAGCGTTGTCATTCATTAATTTTATCCACAAAACACGACATATATTTATGATTGTGTAGTAGGTCCTCGTGCAGACGGACGGTCAACACCAGGGGGAGATTGATTTATCAGCCTGCGGGCTGCACTGCGCTCATAGACTAATTGATTGACTTCCTCTCCCTGTCCACTTGCTGAGTAGATAAATGACTCACCGTCATTTGCAACTAAGGTTCTGTCAAAGTCTGGGTTCATCGTCTCCCACTGCAGTAGGCTGGGGGAGGGGCTAAGAAGAGGAACCTCCTATTTTATATTTGCTGAATTTGAGTTTATTTGTGCTGTAGTTTGGTCCCTGAAGACCACGCACAGACCACCTGTGTGGACACGACCATCTCTGTAGGACATCAAAGCTGTTAATCCCAGTGAAAGTGTTTTTGACAACTACACGACGCAGCAGTTCATTACTGTGGACCTGCTGAGGTCACGGGCCCCAGATTGACTTTTTGTTGATTGGATGTGTTGTGATGTTTCAGCACATTGATTTTTTTTTTCTTCTACGCCACAAGAAATGGGTTTTGATCTGAGTCTGGGATCAGATTGGCTTCGTTTTTGAAGAATAGTGAGGTTCTTCCATATCTCATCTACATCTTCTGACTAATGATAAATCACAGTCAGCTGAGCTGGGAATTAATGTCCAAAACAGATGGACAAAAATAACCTTTTAAAAAATTCTGTTCGTGCAGCCTTTTAAGATGATAATATAGACAGTACCTATGGTTAATGGTGTGTCTGGATGCAGAAACTGCTGCTGAATGTGCATGACCTGATTGCAGTCTACATAGACATCACCAACCGGTCCACACCAGCCGTGATGGTCCAGTGTTGAGGTGGACGGTCCTCTGCTAGCGTTAGCTTGTTTTGCTTTATAGTTTTCCCTGCACTTCCTTTATTTTGAGTCAAAGTCATTCCCAGGACGGAGAGCGCGGGACATGAGGGAGGACTTGCATAATTTAACGCCCCACTTGGAGTTGGTGTCTGTGAGCACGTGTCCTCTGAGGATCCCAGCAGGTTCTTGTCCATTCCCTTCATGCTGAGACCTTCAAATACAAGGTCGAGCACATGCTCGTGTTGCTGTTTTGTGCACAACACCAGGTCCTTATTGATTTTGTACAGTAGAAAACATGTGTGTAGATACTGTACAATCACACACAGACCCAGGAGTGTGAACCCTCTGTCTGTCTCTGTCTGTCTCTCACTGTCTCTGTCTGTCTTTGTCTTCTTTTACGGTCGGTGGGAACGAGGATTAAACAGTAAATGGAGCAGAAGTGGACACTTCCTCTTCTCCTGGACCCACTGTTGGACTTTAGCACCAGACACTGTTAGATGGTTGAAGACCTGAAGTAACTTTTTTATGTCTGGTTTACATTGATGGTTGTTCTTTCTTCTTCCTGAGCTTCGTTTCTATGACAAAAAAAATGTCTATTTTTTGCACAAATGCTGTTTTTTTTCCAGCTGCAAAAATCTGGTTTTGGAATCTTGATGGTTTTAGAAATGGTTTGGTGTCTTCAGATTGATTATATCCCCAATTGTATTAATATAAAGTGGACCTGACATGTTAGTTTTTGTCCCTGGACCTTGTCAGTCTCATAGATGGACGTGTCAAAGATCCATCACTGCTGTCTTCCAGCCTTGATCTGAGGGTCACATGTAAAGGCAGCGATTTGTTCTGATTTGTGGCCCGGTGTCACTGCAGCGTCCAGACCATAATGTTGGCCCCTTTTTTATTCTCCCACAATGCCTCTGTGTGTCACCGTGACGGGGCCACTCCGCCTGGACAAGGGCGGAGGCTGCACGACTCGATACCAAGAGCAGAAACTCACCTGAAACAAAGAGTCTTTTCTTTTTGTGCTGCAGAGCTCCGTGAACTCTGGTCTCTTTAATTTGGCTCCACAGCCTTTGTTTCCCGGTGGATCAGGATCAGGATCCGGATCAGGATCAGGTTGTTTGGGGTCCACAGGAAAACACTACTCATTCCACATTAGTGAGGTCATGTATCCGGAATGTGAAATATGATTCAGTACAGATTTAAACAATTTATTTCCCAGAAAATGTAGCATAAATTCAGCAACGCACAGATCAGAGATGAAGTCCAAATGTTCCTTTGATCCTGGTCAGAAGTTTAAGGAAAATTATTAGGAATTTATGTTCAGCTTTGAGTTTCCTGGTCGGTCAGATTGATGACAACAAAACAAAGTACATTACAATGTTGTTGTTCGGCTGTTTGTAAAGAAAATCACTGATTGTTTCCATTTAAAACTGCCTAGCGCCACCTTCTGGTTCTCAACTACATCTGGTTCTGCTGTGAATCCCTGGACAGACAGTGGACATTTCTAATCATGAGCAGCAGTTATTGAAGACAGAAATCTCCTCCTGCTTTGACTTTTGAAGAAGTGATTAAAGTATTTTCCCTTGGTTCATTCAATGAGGTTCTTCATCCTGTTCCTTCTCCTTGTCCCCGTCAGTCTGTCTCCTGTGTCTCTGCTGGGATTTCAGGACTTTCTTTCCGTCTGGTCTCTTCTAACCCTCCCTCCATCTGACCTTAGACACGGGTCTTAAGTGGGAATAAGTCCATGTTACTGCAGGTGGGGCTGCAAAAATATTGACTCAGGAACCAGGTTCATTTTATTAGGCTCATGTTCATCTCCGTCAGTGTGGAGGAGAGAGAGGATGACGCACAGCAGCTGGAATCTGTTCTCTCTCTCCAGTGGTCATCATCCCAGGCCCTCGTCTCCTCTCCTCTCCTCTCCCCTCGTCTCCTCTCCTCTCCCCTCGTCTCCTCTCCTTATCTCTTCTCAATTCCTTTGCTCAAACCTGGTAAAAAACCCCACAGGTGCTCGGTCTCCTTGGAAACAAAGGTTGACCTTCTCTTTTTTTTAGTTCAGCCGTGGTTTTCTCTAATTGGTAGAAGGAAGAGAATAAGAATAGACTGGTTGAACACCACACTGTGACGGATGAAGTCTCAGAACAGAGGAGTCACCAGGGTGAGGTTAGGCTTCCAGAGCTGGGGATTTTTCACTGGAGATGTTTTATTGTCTTAATTGTTTCCAACAGTTCAGTCGGAGCTCAAGAACGAGAAAAACCCCTTCAGGCCAGGCAGGGAATTGCAAATTGAGTTTTGTTCCTAATCTGCGTTTTTACTGTTTGGTATTTGTTGAGTTCTATTATTGTTGTTGTCCCGCTCTTCAGTGGACACCGTCACTTCTGTCCCCAGTGTCTCCATGCAGACGCTTGCCTCTGGCTCTGGTCAGTTTCTCCAACACCTGATAACAAACGTCACGAGCTCCAGCTGTGCTGAGGCCAAAGTGGTCGCTAGAAGGTTGTGGGTTTGATTGTCTTATCAACCAGGTCGTGTTGCTTTGAGAACAACATCAGAATTGACCTCCCATGTAAACAGCAGCATTGGTTATAACTAAAAACTGATCTACATCCTGTTGGACACATCTGCTGATCCAGGAGAAGAGCTGCACGATGATGTGTTCACAATCAAAACTCCGATTTTAGACATTTCTGGGACAGACGTCTTGGCTCAGCTGTAGTCTATGTAGCTACTCTGGTCCAACCAGAAGAAAAGCATCTGTAACCCGTCCTGTAATTCCAGCTGCATCATTGTCCCCGCAGTGATTTGTGGGACGATATTGGTGACAGAACTATGTCCGGTTTCTGTCTGTCACCGTGTGAAGTTGCTGCTTTCACTTCCTGCCTGCTCACAGCTATTTGTGTTGTTGTTGGTTCATCAGCGTGGAGTCTCACTCTGCCCAGCAGGAGATTCCACTCAGTTTACTCACACTGATTAGAGGAGTGGCTGGAGAAGTTCCAGGGAAGTGGGAATAACTGTCGGTTAGAACCACAGGAAACACAAAAACAAATCTCAATATGTAGGATCTGCACAGAGTTCACGTCTCCAACACATGTGTCGTGGTCTGAGTTCACTGATATGAGAGTTTGACAGTGAAGGAGATGAAAAACTCTGTGTGGAGATCTTTTAGGGAACCCTCACTTTGTACACACACACACACACACACACACACACACACTGACAGCTGATTCATCTGCGCTTGTTTGACTGACGTGCAGCCAGTTCTGCAGGTTTCTGTTCCGGCTGTTGTTTTGATGACACACTGACACAGTGTTTTACTACAGTATTAATGATGTTTGATTCATCTGACGGAGCTGCTTCAGACGACAACGGACGTCACCATGACGACGGCCCCGGGTTCAAAGCCCGTTCAGCGTTCACTTTCTTTTTCCACTGGGCCAGTGGTGATGATGATTGATGAGCTGTGGACGTGAGACAGTCGGACTGTACCATGTCCACCAGGTGTAGGGGCTGGACTTTCCTGCTGGACTTGACCTGGTCCTGGTCTGGACTGTGTGAGCAGGCGTCCACCCAGAGTGGTTTGCTGTCTCCGCAGTAACAGTAACGCTGACACAAGGCTAACACAACGTCGACCCACATTCCAGCCGTGAATCACAAAACACACACTCGTACACAGACACACTCCCAGCTCCGCCCACGTCCTGTCGAAACTGAGCTCAGACCAGTCTCTGTCAAACAAACCAGAGGAGGGAGGAGGCGGGACTAGTAATCTGGTTTAACCAGTTAAATATTTGGGGGAAAAATATTGTTTTTTAATTTTTTTAATGTGTGAATTGTTGTATTTAATCCTGGACGTTTAATATCAGTGATTGAACGGTGGCCATTGATCCGTGTTGGACTCACTGTGTGAGACACAGTGTGAGACTGAGGCCACGAGAGGACGAGGAGCGTGTAGATTTAATCTAGTTAAGAATGTTTAGAGCTTCGTCCCAGATCACCTCAGATCACCCTGGTCACCGTCTGTCACCTCTGCTCACACACACACACACACACACACACACACACACACACACACACACACACTCTAACCTGTGGTGTAGATCAAATTCTTTGGAATATTTAGTGACATAAAGTAAACAACAGATCAACCCTGATCATAGATTAAAGTTCATAAACTCTAACTAATGTCTGCAATGTTTCCACACCCTTTAAAAAAACACTTAAAATAAAATAGAAAACATTAATAGTAATAAAAAAATAATTAAAATAAAAGCCATGTTCTGTTCTCCGCCACAGGATCAGGTGAGAAGAAAGTCAATAAACACTGAGTGTTGATCCTCTCTAGAACGTTGGAATCACTGCTAGTGCTAAGGTTTTATTTAGTGGGTTAGTAGGTAGAGGAGGAAGTTTGTCATTTGGTTCTAATTATAGGGAAATAAGAATTTCCTCGAAACAGAAGCTGCATTTAAACCCAAGTAAATCTGAGTCATTATCTCAGTGTAAATCTGTGCACATCAAATTACACGCTTACTTTAAAAAAAAATTATGTCGGGACTTTCAGACGGCGTTAGTCCCTTAAGACACTGTGTCAGTGGAGCGGAGACGTTGTTGCTGACGTAGACGGGCCGTCCTGGTCCGTGAATGATGGGACAACCTTTCACTGTCTGTCCTTCCTGGCCTCCAGCCATGTTGCTTGACTCCTTCACAGATAAGGAACCTTGTCGCCTCCTGTGAAGATGAAATCACTGCAAGAATCAGATTTTAGGGGAAAAAAAGTCTTGTTTGAAGTCTTATCTTTTATTTCGTTCTGCGAGTCCAGATTCCAGTGTTTGAAACATTTATGGCTCAGAACCAGACGAAGATGAAACTGCAGAGAAAACTGTGTGATTTATCTTTTAACCGATTTCCTTTTTTTCTTTGTTCAGGACCTGGAGTTCCACGGCGTGATGAGGTTCTACTTCCAGGATCGGGTCGCCGGAAACTTTGCCACAAAATGCATCAGAGTTTCCAGCACAGCCACAACGCAGGATGTCATCGAGACGTTAGCAGAGAAGTTCAGACCAGACATGAGGATGCTCTCATCGCCAAAATACTCTCTGTACGAAGTTCACGTCAGTGGAGGTCAGTTTCTCCGAGGTCATGGCTCTGATCGGCCTGAACGTGGAAACGTTGAAGGTGTGCTGGTGTGGTCACATGGTGTGTTTGTGCGTTTGTGTTAGAAGAGCGTCAGCTGGACCTGGATGAGAAGCCGCTGGTTGTTCAGTTGAACTGGAACAAAGACGACAGAGAGGGACGGTTTGTCCTGAAGAACGAGAACGACATCCTGCCCAAGGTCAGCTGATCCCACTCTGCTGATGTTTACGGATTGATCCGAGGAGATGGGAGTTGTAGTCTGTCACACTCTGTGTCACAAAACTGTGTTTTGTTCATCTTTCTACCAGAAGAGCCAAAGTAATGGACCGGAGAAGGAGAAGGATGGAGTTATTCAGAACTTCAAGAGAACTTTGTCCAAGAAGGAGAAGAAGAAGGAGAAGAAAAGAGAAAAGGAGTTTGCCAGAATCCCTGATGGAGATGATCAGACGCTGAGCCGGGAGGACGGGTAAAGACACTTCATCAATGTCTCCTTCAGTTGTTGTTTGTATTCCTGAGTTTGGACTCACCTTGTTCTGGTCTTCCAGGGAAAACCGACTGGCAGCAGAGGTCTACAAGGACATGCCTGAGACCAGCTTCACCAGGACCATCTCCAACCCCGAGGTGGTGATGAAGAGGAGGCGTCAGCAGAAGGTGGTGAAGCGGATGATGGAGTTCATGAGCAGTGATGGACGGCCAGACTCAGGTGTGTGAAGCTGACAGAAGAACTTGATGGGTTCTGTCCACTGCTGTTCTTCAAGTCTGAGACATTTTCATGGTCACTGTTCCACTGCAGGAGGGACTCTGCGTATTTACGCCGACAGCTGGAAGCCCAACATCCCATACAAGACCATCCTGTTGTCCACCAGAGACACGGCCGACTTTGCTGTCGTGGAGGCGCTGGAGAAGTATGGACTGGAGAAGGAGAACCCCAGAGAGTACTGCATCGCCAGGGTAACATTCACCATCAGCCCACCTGCATATCTGTCACTGTCACCTCCATCTTCACCTCCATCTTCACCTCCATCTCCATCTTCTGACACAGTCAGTAGTTTTCGCACCAACACCACGGATTGGATGAATAACATTTCTAATAACCAGACATTTTATGGAGAAGTGGGATTGATCTTCAAAAGATCATTTGGTGACTGCTCCAAACCTTCACCTTCTCATTTCTCCATTAAACAAGACCTTCAACCTACGATCTGATCTATAAACAGCCGTGTCATCCGTCTGAGATGCAGTACAGGGGCCAACCAAGGTCACGGTCACAGGAACATGTGCATAATTTCACACACACACACACACACACACACGGAAACAAGACGCCGCTGCAGAATGATCTTTGCAGGAACTCATTCAGTCTCAGCAGCAGATGTGATGGTGATGGAGCTCCAGCAGACCATCATGGCGAATAACACTGCAGTCATTATGGAGAACACACACACACACACACGCACACACACACACACGCACAGACTGTTGATCATCAGATGCAATTTGCTGATGAGACCAGAGATGAAGTGACATCAGTCTGAGCAGCAGATGGACGGAGTCTCAGTCTCAAAGACGTCAGGATCTGTTTTTGTTTTAATTTGTTGAATGTAAAATGATCTTTTTTCTCTCTTGTTGGATAAATGATAGATGTCCAGTCAGTGGACATGCTGGGACATTGACGCTGTTTTTTTTTTTGTGGTTGATTCTGCAGCAGGACGATAAATCAGGGAATGATGTGATTTTGGACGACTGTGAGTGTCCACTGCAGATCTTCAGAGACTGGCCTGCAGACAGAGGTACACACAAACACACACTACATCACATGACACTTTGGACCTGCTCTTCTGAGGGTGTATTCTGCCCCCTCCTGCTGCTCCACTGTCATTACACCACACACACCCAAACACTTTAAAGGTGAAGAAAGAAAATGAATGATTGCATAAAAAGTGATTTTTTTTTTCATTTTTTTTCAACTCAACAATCAAACTGAAGGCTCTTAGTTTCAGTCCGCTCTAACTGTGACTGCTCTGACCTTCCTCCAGGGTCGCTGGTGTTCCAGCTGAAGAAGAGACCTCCAGACTACCAGGCCAGGACAGGAAGGAAGTTAGACGACAAGGGAATCAGAGCCAAGGATGGTAGCACTTTACTGCCCCCCGAGAAACTGCCTTATCTGGTGGAGCTGAGCCCAGGTAAGACCCCCACCACCACCACCACCCACTCCACATCTGGGTGGTTGACGTCTCAGCCTCTGGAGCAGCAGCAGAGAAAGGAGAGTAAGTCAAACCAGGGTTAGATGTAGTGACAGTCAGTGACCAGCAGGCTTTCACACACACACACACTCTCTCTGCTGAGGTGAGTGAATCACACGCGGCCACA
This sequence comes from Paraplagusia blochii, assembly GCA_016785265.1. NCBI lineage: Eukaryota > Metazoa > Chordata > Actinopteri > Pleuronectiformes > Cynoglossidae > Paraplagusia > Paraplagusia blochii. The sequence continues at coordinate 33,167 of JAFBJS010002543.1, read as the reverse complement.
TTATGGTTCCCAGCTGTTCTGTGGTTTCTGCTGTTGCTACCAGAACAGCCACTGAGACACACACACACACACACACACACACACACACACACACACACACACACTCACTCTTTGAGGAAAAGCTGCAGCAGAAGGAGAGAAAACTCATAAAGTCTATATTTGTTCCTGATGCTGTTTTGAGTCTTTGTTATTTTAGCTGAGTATTAAAAGTTGAAATAAATAGGATCTCAGTTGGATTCAGGTTTTCATTCAATTCTGGTGCGACTGGTTAAGAACACAGAGGAGAAATGATTATATTTATATTATATATATATATATTAGTATCATAATGTAAAGAACCTTATACCCAGTAACTTATCCACCTCTGCCCTGCTATGTGAGGACCACATCCAGCCCTAACAGCTTGTCTTCTGCTGCTCCTCATCATTTCCCTGATTTTCTTCTCCCTCTGTTTGGTTATCGACTGCTCAGGTCTGACCACAGACTAAGGTATCAAACATGGACGTATGGAGTATTTACATCTCCAGCTGAGACCAGTGTTGAAAAAAAAACAGTCACTTCTCAGAAATCTCACTGTTGACTTGTGAATTAGATCAGATTTTTTCTATGCAGTCGCCCCCTAGTGTCTCAATGCTTGGTCCATGTTGTTATGCCTAGTCTGTGGGTCCGACCAGAAACGTACTAACACAGAGACCTAACACTGGGAACAGGCCAAGGATTGAACTTCATCGTTCACTTTTTCTCTGTTGTTCCTTTGGTAACAGGGTGTGTGTCAATAAGTACGGTTGAATACTTTGTTCTGAAGATTTGATGATTTTGACTTGAGGTGGTAGTGTGTGTGCGTGTGTGTGTGTGTGTGTGTGTGTGTGTGTGTGTGTGTTATTAACCGGTCAACGCTGCATTTATTTTTCTCCCTGCTGCATTTTTACCCTTTGCTTTTGTCTCTTTTTCTTTCCTGCTTTCTTACGCTTGGTGCATTGTGTGTGTGTGTGTGTGTATGTGTGTGTGTGTGCGGGTGCTCGTGCATGTGTCCTCTTCCTCCTCCTCCTCCTCCTCCTCCTCTTCCTTCCTCTGCACCCACCTGCCTACCTGCCTGTCTGCCTGACTAGGGAGAGGGAATCACTATGCCTACTACGCTTATCGGCACCATGAAGGTAACACATCCACAACACTTGAATCTAAACCCTGTGTGTTGCAAAGGCTGATGGGAGATTTTTGGAGGAGTGCTGACCTGAACCTCAATTATTATATTGCTGAGATTTCCCAGGATCCTCACTCCGTCCGCCCTCTCTTTACTCCGGACTTTTTTACAAAGCTGTTTTGAGTTGAGGTTTTTCGCTGTTGGTTTTTTATACATTTTTGGAGCAGTTTTTGACCCAAAACCTCAGCAGGGTCACATCTGGGGTTTTTTGGTTTGTTTTGGCTTTTGCTCTTAAATTGCAGCTGTGCTTCAGTAAAATAATCTGCTGCTTTGCTTTTTACTAAACTGCTCGTCACTAAAAATCAATAACTGCACTTGGCAACGACAACGACGCACAAACTATCAATAACGTTGGTGGGAGGTGGAGGAGGTGGAGTGGGTTTTCACGTCATAGCAGCAAGAAAGTGAAATGTTTAAGTCTGAGGAAATATTATTATAAAGATGCTTAAAAAACTAGTGTTCTTGGTCAGACTTAGTATTGGAAGAAAAAACAATTTTGTCAGCGTTTGTTTTTTTTACTTTCAAACATTAAATAGATAATTTGACACCGAGGTGGTTCCCAAGGTTAAAAAGTGTCCATAGATGGATTTACACGGAGCCACAGAGTCACAGAGCGGATCTGCTTTTATTTTCACTCAGCCACAGTTTTCCCTCAGGCTAATTTAAGGTGTTTTCTTTTGTCCAGACGGCTCAGACTCCAGGGACAAACCAAAGCTTTACCGCCTGCAGCACAGCATCACTGAGGTCGGATCAGACTGTACAGACGACGGAGCCATTCAGGTACAAACAAAAGTCATTTAGTTTCCTCTCAGTACAGTTGGAAACAACTAAAACAATGTGTTGTAACACTACAGCCATGTTGACATGTTGAGTGATATTTATCTACACTGTGGTGTTTGACTGACACGTCTATAATAATTCTGCAGCTGCTCGGTCCAGGGATCCTCCCCCATCACTGTAACCTGATGCACAGCGAGGGCATGGTGACGGTGACGCCGCACGGACCCGACGCCGACACCTTCGTGGACGGCCAACGCATCTCTGAGACAACGGTGCTCCGCCCAGGCTCCACCCTACAGTTCGGTTCTGCTCACGTCTTCAAATTTGTGGATCCGATGTTTGATGTTCAGGGAGGGAAGAGAGATCCCACCGCCATGCTGAGGAGCCGACACAAGTCAGGGTGAGTGGCCTTGTCATCTCGGTCCACTGTTTGGACCTTTAAGAAAAGAAAACTGGACTTTGTCCGGCAGTGTGTACGATGAGGGCGGTGAGGGCGGAGAAAAGACTGGGGACGGCACGACAAGGCAAATGACAGGAGTCTGGGGTTAAAGCAGACGAGCCGCCCTCTAATCTGATCAGCATGGTGCTGGGTGTGGCCTCCTGCTCCTCCTGCTCCTCCTGCTCCTCCTGCTGCTGCCGCTGCTGCTGCTTCACACACAGTCAGTCAAAAGAAAGAAATGGCAAAGAGTACGAGGAGACACAAGTGAGAGATTTGAGATGCAGGGAAGTCAGATCTTTGTCTGACGTCAAGGAAGAAGACGAAAGAGAGTAAGTTTGAACTTCGAACTTTAACTGGCTCTGAGACTCAAACCCAAATGAAGGAGGAATGTTGTTGAAGACTGTTGGTGTTGAGTTGTGGATCATAAGCAGGTTTTCTGTGGTCCATTTGTTCTCCAGAAGTCCTCCACGCTGTCATGTAGGTGTAGAATATTAAACTCTGGCTCGTTTTTATTGTTAATTTGATACAAATTTAGTCAAAATGTGTGTTAAGTCACAAAAAGTCCACTTTGTGGGACTGGTCTGACGTTGTGGATCTGGTTCCCTGTGGTTTTCCAGGCATCTGTCCAACGTTCAGCCTCACAGACATGTGGCGTTCTGTCAAAGTGGAGATGACACATGGTGATGTTTACAGCCGCAGTTTGGCCGACGGCAGGATTTTAAAGTCGAGGCAGATTTGGTACCAGGTTCTGGCAGATGAATGTCTAACAAATGACTGTGTCCAGGCTTAATGGGACCATTACTGCTGTGTAGACGACGACGTCTTTCTGAGAAAACAGCCCAGAAATCAGGATCAATCAATCAGACGCTTCATGTTGCAACATATATTTCTTTGACAACAAGATCATAAGAACCTAATGTTCAAGAGAACGTTTATTCATGAACCAGTTGATCAGTTTGGGAAGAAAAAATAGCAAAGAGTCAAGTTTAGTGACAGAAAAGTCTGAGACACTGAGTGAATACGTTCGTCCTAATGAATCCAAATCAAATGAGTCTTGAGACGTTAACCTTGATCGACTGACGTTAATTATTAGTCAGTGACTCATTGTTGCCAGTTTGTGGCTCCAACAGGGTGGAGTTTATGAAGGAACCTTCTCTTCCCCCAGTGTTGTCATGTAAACCTTTGGCTGTGATATCGTGGTTGGTGTCAATTCTGGAGCTGGAGCAGCATCCACCCAGTCTGATCAGTTCACAGCTGTTCTTCATGGAACCAAAACACTTGGAGGAAGTTAAGAAACCTTTGTTCTGCTTCTTGTGTCAAACTCCAACAGTGTCCTGGAATAACGCCTCCTACTGGCTAAGTTAGTCAAAGTCTCCTTGTGGACTGCAGTCCAGTTCTGGTTCTTCAGGTGTTCTGTCATTCACCCTCTACCACCTTCTAGTACGGAGTCTTGTTTCTTCTTTTGATTCCGTCCTTCAAGAATGCTCTTAAATCTTCTGACTGTAAGGAGGAGGAGGTGGAGGGGCAGGAGGAGGATGGAGTTAATTCTTTGTGGTCCTCTACTCGTTTGAGATGGACTCTCCTGATCTGGTCCAGAAATGACTCTCCGTCCGAGCAGAAATGACCACAGTCTCCGGTGTTGCTGAGAGCAGGGCTGGAAGGTGAAGGAGTTTGGTAGCTGCTGCTCTGGTCACTCGGCTCCACCTTCTTCAGTTGGAAGCCCTCTCTGATCTGACTCAGCAGTGCTGACCGGCTCCCAGATAACACCAGACTATTATCTCCTCCACTGGTGAGTGAAGACAGTGATGGAGCAGGAGTTGGAGATGATGTAGAGGTGGATGCTTCTTTTGCTCCATCTCTCTGCATCTGGCAAGCCTGTATGCACCGCTGCCAGGACAGTACACGGCCTTCTTCTCCAACACTGAGAGTGGAGGGTGGAGCAGGAAGCTCATCACTTCTGTCTTTTGCCTCCACCTGCTTCAGGTGGATGCCTTCCTTGATCTGATCAAGCATTGATAACCTGCCCACAGGTGACGGAACACTGCTGTTCCCTTTGCTGCTTGATAGTGAGAGAACTGGAGAAGGTAATAAAGGAGCAGGTGGTGGTGGTGGTGGAGGAGGCGCCTTTGGTGCCATGTGGACTGAGGCACGTGTTGGAGAAGTTACAGAAACTGTGGACAGAGATGGCAGTACAGGTAGAGCTCCCTGGTGGACAGGAGGCGGTGGTGCACATTGTCTTCGTGGAGGTTTTTTCAGAGCACCACCTACTCCACCCTTATTAGAAATGTCCACATCCTTCAGCTTAGACTCTGAAATCCCACACATGTTGAACAGATTCTGAAGCTCCACCTCCAGGTTTTTCAGCTCATATGCTGCGTTTGGACGGTGGTCAACGTGTCCCAAGTGCCTGAAGTTGGTTGGAGGTCCAATGTCTGCCGTGGTCAAACCTTTCCTCTTCTTTTTACCTTTGCTTTTCCTTCCCTTCTTGGATGAAAATGTGGAAGAGGATGAGGAGGAGACGTTGGACTCAGGTTTACTCTTGATATCGAAAGTTGCCATTGGCAACTTGAGACCATCTTCATGGACATTTATCTTCAAACCCTGAAGTTCAGAATGTGTTGCCATGTCTTGTGTTGTCAGTAACTAGTGGTGGTGAAAAGCTGCAGCCATCTGACCGACCTTTGTGTCTCCTGCCTGGTTGGTTTTGTGTTGGTCAACGAACTTCTTGTGGAGGATAATTCTGCCTGATCGTGATGACAGTTTACTCTGAGCAACGTCTTTCATCACCTCTGTCTTGTGGACTTGTCTTGGTCCTTGGACATCTGGTTTAGATGCTGGTAATGTTTACCATCACCTAAGGTTTGTGTTAAGTGACATGTGGCTTAAAGGGAGTTAGGGAACGTTGTTAATGATGGATCATCTCTCCTTTGATCTGAGGTGGAGGTGTGTTTTTGGTGGACAGTGACACATCAAAGCCATGTAATGCCATTAAAGGCACAATAAGAGAGAAATATGTTTTTGAACATTTTCATAGACATTGGTGTGTTTTGATATGGTGGGTTTAGTTTCTTTCCCTTTTTAATTTTTTTTATTCATTATTATTATAATATTTCTGTTGATGTCAGCGTCTCAGTTCAGAGGCAGTGATCTGATAAGTTGTGATAAAGATGCACTTTTAAAATGCTGTTCTGTGTGTTTGTCACTGATGTCTTCCTGTCATAAGGGGGCGTAACATCACCTTTCAAACCTGTCCAGTCAGACCCACTCACATGCAGGACCAGTATCTGGTCCTGGAGCTCCAGGAGCTGCTGTGGGATTTTCCTATTTCTGTCTGTTTGCATGTGTTTACACACCAAACAGACCTGTTGGTCTGTCTGTCATGGTCAGAGTCAGAGATGTTCTTCTGAATGTGTCGCCCTCACAGGAGTGTTCCAGAAACTACCTTTGACCTTCAAGGGGACGTCCACAGTGGAGCTGCACTGCCGACCAGCAAGGTAACCAAGTTCACCTCAGCAGCTGTGGCTTAGACTCAGCAACGTCCATACATTTGATCCTAAAACTCAGAGCCAGTTTTCTCTGTACATTTAACTTACAGTAGTCATTAGGCTGTAGTTCACATTCCCTCCAGCAGGAGCTTCAAATGGAAAACGTGTGTGTTCTGTTCTCACAGAGCTCAGGGAAGCTGGAAATGGAGAAAGGAATGGTCAAACCCATGATCCGAGGAGAGCAGCAGGACAGCAGGTGGGACGGACCGCTTATCATCAGAACCTTGTTCTTCTCCTCCTCATGTCCATGTCTTCTGATGGTTTGCTTTTCTCTCTTCAGGTCTCAGGACCTGTCGGCGGACAGGACAGAACTGACGCTGCCCGCCAGCATCGAGTTCAGAGACAACTGTAAGAAATCTGCAGAAATGGCTTTTAAATTCAATTAAAGGTGGACAACCAGATGTTGTCCCCGCTCTTTGGAAACCGTATTCTCCATTCAGTCCATATTTCTCACCTGTGTCCTCCAGCTGAAGACACCTTCCTGTCAGCCATCATCAACTACACCAACAGCTCCACGGTCCACTTCAAACTCTCCCCCACCTACGTCCTCTACATGGCCTGTCGCTTTGTCCTGTCTCCGTCTTACCGGCCGGACATGTCTCCTTCAGAACGCACGCACAAGGTCATCGCCATCGTCAACAAGATGGTGAGCATGATGGAGGGAGTCATCCAGGTCAGTACTGCCGCTCATCTCAACATCACCTTAGTCATGGACAGAATGTCCTCGAGTCGTGGAGCTGCTTTCACCCCTCACGTCCCCCCATCTGCGTCTCTAACCAGGACCTTTGCCTCCCATTAACAGACTTCTTACAACAAGAGAACTTGTTGTAAGCTCATATATGTGCATGGTTGGTTTCCTTTGCAGCTTTCTCTCCACAGTTGACCCCCCACACACACACGCACACACAGACACACACACATACACACACACCTTCCGCAGTTGCTGCTGCTGCTGCCTTGTGTATGGCTCTCTGCTCTGGCTGTGACATCACGGCGCCCTCTGGTGCCATTAAACACATCAGTCAGTGTCCAGGGGTTTCACCTGGACCGTAGCCCAGATCGTGTCTTGACATTTTGACCAGGTTTTGTAAAATCAGGAGTTAGAAATGTCTTCACCTGTTTACGATATGCTGCAAACAGAGAAACTGAATTTTAACCCCAGTTACTGGATATGAAAAGCACAGCTGCTTATTCAGGACAATGTACAACCTCAGTGTCTCTCCACATGGTTTTGAGGACACACGTTATTGGCATTAATTCCTAAGCTTGACATTGTGACGTCTTTGGCTGCTCCTGTCACCACCACCACAGCACTTCTGTGTCCTCTCTGCAGGCCTCGAGCTTTAGTTTGAACCACGCATGGTTTCCCCATTGTCTTCTGCTGCACATGTTTCCACAGTCACCTGGTCTGCCCTAACATCAACCTGTCACGCACCTCTTTCCAGCAGTTGTATAGAAATATTTGATTTTATTGTTCGTGTCGGACCAAACAGATGTGTGTCGTACAGCGCCCCCTACATAAACAATCCAAGGGCTGTCACTTCAGTCAGGACTTAAATAAAACAATTAAAAACTGCAACTCAATCTGTTTAGTCTGTGACTCTAAGGTCAACTTCTTCAACACGTCCTGTGACCACAGCTCTTCCTCAGGTCCCTTCCTCATCCTCGCGTTCCCCTTTACCTCCTTCTGTTTGTTGGTCAAGTGTTTCTAGGCAGATTATCAAAAATTAAAGATTGAATGTAGGTATGTGACAGCCCAGATACTCAACAGATGAATAGATTCCAGGCCTTATGTTGACCTTCATCTGTTATGTTATTATATCACATTGTGAACCATGATGTGTGTGTGTGTGTGTGTGTGTTGGTGTGTAAAACATGGCCATGTCCATACTGTAGCTGTTGACGTGTTTTCTCTCTGTCCTGTGAACATGTCCTCCTCCTCCTCCTCCTCCTCCTTATCTTCCTCTTCCTTCCATCCAGGAGATTCGTGATGAGGATCAGGTAGGCTAGCACATTAGCACCACATGGTACGGCTGCTCGAGACTCGGCTCCTCCCTCACTTATTCACCCACTCACTTGTTCTTCCTCCCCCTCATTTTCTTCTCTCTCTCTCTCTTGATTTGGGCGATGTGCGTACAGTTTAGCTAGCCTACGTCTTAGTTTGATAAAAAGAAGAAGTTTAAATCTTAGTGTAACATTACATAGAAGTTGTGAGAGAAGAGGTGGAGATGAGGTTGAAGTCTTTGAGCCTAAATACAACGTACAGGATGGTTATACAGACGTGCAGTCAGAATGGCAGATGGGTACAGTTTGGTAGTGTCACTGTTAAAGTACAATATATCTAGATTATTTACTAAACCATCATGTCGCCCAACCTTAAAAACCACACCTCCCTCTGTCTCTGTCTCTCTCTGTGTCTCTCCGTCCCTGTCTGTCTTTGTGCTTCTTTTAAACCCACCCTACAGTGTTGCTGCTGCTTCTTTTCCTCCATTCTAACCATTTTTTTAAAATGAATCAATGGTCATGTGACCCGCCCACAGCTGGACCACTAAGCAACAACAGCAACATCAACTAATTCCATTCAGCTTCCTGGACCTGCCTGGTACTAAACACAAAAACAGACAAAGCAGCAAAAGAGCCAGACGATAGAACTCCCTCCTTCTGACTGTCCCGTCTTTGTCCTCATCCATTCCACCTGACACACCGCGTCTTGGCTTCTTTTCCTCCACAGTGTGGATGAGAGACAAGCGTCAGTCTGAGCTCGTCCACTGTCTCTGCTTCATTTGTCTGTTTGGGCCTTAAAATGATGTCACCATCTGTGGTTTTAATCCTTTAACATTGAATTGTTTTGGACTCAGTTCCATTCTCTGGCTGTTCTTCAAAGATGATTTTCCTTTTTTTTTTGTGGTTTTTGTTACTCGTCTTCCAAGGCAGGGATAGATGACTGCGGGGCCGAGCGTTGCACATTCCTCCCTCTGACACTGGAGGGCGTATTAATCATTCAGCTCCTCAGATGTTGACCTCTGTCACTGTCCATCAGCCAGAAAGAAGATAATAGATAAATAATAATACACCAAAGGTTCCCAAATATTTACAGACACTTCTTATGGTATGTCCACTGCAGGGACAACTGTGACAGCTCCAGGACAGTTCCCTCTTTGGACATAAAGAAACTCTGCATTTCTTTTGCTCTGCACCCTTATTTTATATTTACCTTGGTCTGTTAAACTGTGTTAAACAAAAAAGTAGACAAATTCTTTCAGAAACTTCAAACACACTTATAGTAGGGCCCCCTGGTGGCCAGACCAGTAAGGCCACTTACACAATCTCTTTAATACTTATTCAAAGTTCCTCAGTGTCAAATCCATGTGTCTCATTGGTCAAGTCAATGTAGAAGTTTATTTTTAAATCTTTGACTGGACAGAGGACGACGTCTGGAGACCTGGTGACAAGTGTGTCTGGTGGTGAAGTGACGTCCTCACTGTCTTCTCTGATGGAGAAGTCAGGTTCATAATGTCTTAGAAAGGTGGAGACATTCTGTCTTTGACCTGAGTGACGATGATGATGACCACTTCACCACCACACACTGAGGGTTGACCTCAGAGGGAGGAGTGGGCGGGGCATGAGTCTATCCCTGATGTAACCACTTGTGGCTGCTGCTCAAACAGAAACTCCTTCTGTCTCCTGCCTCTTCTCTAACCATCTCAGACCAGACCTCCTTCCACTGAAGTAACACCTTCCTCCATGTGTTTGTGTGTGTGTGTGTGTGTGTGTGTGTGACGTGAACAGAAGCAGAAGAACATCGCAGGAGCGCTGGCTTTCTGGATGGCCAACGCCTCTGAGCTCCTGAACTTCATCAAACAGGACCGAGACCTGAGTCGAATCACACTGGACGCCCAGGACGTCCTGGCACATCTGGTCCAGATGGCCTTCAAGTCAGTCTGGGTGCTGGTGTGGGGAAGATGTTGGATGGTTTCTGGGTCTAATTTCTCTGTAGATCAATGGCTGCAACAAAATAGAAAAAAATCTTTTTATTATTTATGAGCCAGAAATTGTATTTTTTGTGGTTTTATCCTTTAATTAATGTGTGCTCTTATTTTGCAGGTACCTGGTCCACTGTCTTCAGGCTGATTTAAACAACTACATGCCAGCATTTCTAGACGACCCAGAAGAACACAGTCCACAGAGACCTAAGATAGGTCAGAACTTCTTCATACATCTACACAACTTTTTCCTCCACAGCTTAAACCTCAACTTTTGTTCTAACCACTCATGGGTTTAACTGTCTGTCTTCTAAAGAGGACGTCCTGCACACTCTAACCGGAGCCATGTCCCTGCTGCGGCGATGCCGGGTCAACGCCGCCCTGACCATCCAGCTCTTCTCGCAGCTCTTCCACTTTATCAACATGTGGCTCTTTAACAAGCTGGTGACGGACAAAGACTCGGGCCTGTGCTGCCACTACTGGGGCGCCATCCTGCGGCAGCAGCTGAGCCACATCGAGGCGTGGGCGGAGAAGCAGGGGCTGGAGCTGGCTGCTGACTGTCACCTCAGTCGAATCGTCCAGGTAACTGCAGGAGACGGGGGACAGTCTCCCATAAGAACTGACGAATGTCCATTCTGATTCAACAACGTTGAATCTCTGTCTCTTCCAGGCCACCACTCTGCTCACCATGGACAAATACTCCATGCAGGACGTGCAGAACGTCCACAACACCTGCTTCAAGCTCAACTCCCTGCAGCTGCACGCGCTCATGACCAACTACCACTGTGCTCCTGACGAGCCGTACATCCCCCCTGTGAGTCTCCAAGTACAAGCGCGGACACAGACGGTGGTCACGTGACCGCGCAGTAGTAACAACTTCCCCATGTGTGCAGGAGCTGATCGACCATGTGGTGGCAGTAGCTGAAAACACAGCGGACGAGCTGGCCAGGAGCGACGGGCGGGAAGTGCAGCTGGAGGAGGACCCTGACCTCCAGCTGCCCTTCCTCCTGCCAGAGGACGGCTACTCCTGTGACGTGGTGCGCAGCCTCCCCAACGGCCTGCAGGACTTCCTGGAGCCTCTGTTACAGAGAGGTAAAAAAAAAATAAATCTCTGCAGCACCTGATCCTCAAGATGGCGCCATAGAGTGATTGAATGTGTGTGTTTGTCAACCAGGTTTCTGTCGGTTGATGCCTCATCCTCGCTCTCCTGGAACCTGGACCGTGCACTTTGAAGGAGCCGACTGTGAAAGTCACTTCTCCTCAGTGGAAAACTCTGAGATGGTACGACACACATTACACTGTGTAGCTGTTATAAAGGAGGTGTGTGTGTGTGTGTGTGTGTGTCTGTGTGTGTGTGTGTGTGTGTGTGTGTGGTCTTGCTGGAAGGCAGTGATTACAGTGATTGTAGCAGGGCCAATTTACTTTTCATAACAACCCCCAAAGATGGAGAGACACACACACACAATAGCAACAACACAAACACAGCTACTTCCTGTGTAATTGGTCTGTTTATCCCCCTACCATTTCATGACTGGAGTCTCGACACCATGCAGGCGCCACACACACACACTCACTCACACACTCTCTGAGTAATGTTCACTGCAGGAGACGGGGTCAGTTTTCAGTGTGAACTGGTGTTTGGTTCTCATAGAGTTCTGTTCTTCCTCAGCTTTAAGTTCTCTGTTGACACACAGTCTGTACATGAACACTGAACAACCAATGAACAGTGAAGGCTGGCAGAGAACTCTCACGTGATTGGTTGTTTCTCCTGAAGGAAAAAAAAGAGAAGAAACCTTTTTAGAATCCTGTCTTAGAACTTGACATTTATCCCTGACATCTGTGTGGTACCAGGGAGTGAGTACCAGTTGATCGGCTGTCTTTGATCAGACTCTTATGATGTGGTCGCTCCATAAAAGGTGTCTGATCTTCTACCTTTTTGAAACCAAACAGCTGAACAAACAGGCAGTGGAAAAACGTCTGGAGTCTGAACGTAAATCTTTTCCTTCTTTCTTTCCACTTATACAACAGTGGAGCGACTGCAGACAGAAACTGGAGCTGCTTCATGATGAAAGACTGTCCTCACAGTCACTGCTCTTTCATTCTGTCTCTCTGTGTCTCAAGGTCTTAGAAATACTATGAAGAGAATGTGAGACTGGTTCCATAGAATTATCCTTTACATTCTCTCTCTGTGCATCTTGTTGACAGTGTCGTCCATGTGTAAACAACAAACACACACTGAACTTCTGTCACTCTGACATGATCTCATTTATTTTGGCTGGAAATGTTTCTTTCTCTCTGTCTCCACCCAGCCTCCCTGCCCCGTTCATATGCACCGTGTGTTTGTAAATGTGTGTGTGTGTGTAGCCATGATGTGGTTTTTCATTCCTGACTCGGTTCCAGCGACCACAGGTTCCTCTGTGGCCTCCCTCTCCTCCCCCATTCCCTTCCATCCCTCCTTGATTCCTCTCCTCCCTGCTCCCATCCCTCCCCCTGGTTTTTCCACTCCACATTTTCCTCGTCGGACTGAACACGCGCTGCAGCGCCGCACGCACAAACACGGCCGGCGTGGATTCATCCTCACTGACCAGCTGCTTTCTTCCTTTCTGTCTCTGTCTTTTCAGCCAATGAGGAAAGAGCCGGAGGTCGTCACGGTAACCCTGAAGAAGCACAATGGCATGGGCCTCAGCATCGTGGCCGCCAAGGTAGGATGAGATGAGTGGAACACGTGTGTCTGTGAAGGTGTGTGTGTGTGTGAGACGGTGATTGGACAAGACAACAGCTGCAGTGAGAGACACGTCTCTGTCAGTTATTCAGTCAAGTTTACTTTTGTGAAACTACCACCATCATCATCATCATCATCATCAGCAGCACTGATGTTCAGGTCTGACAGGAAGTTAAGAAAACATTTGAGTTCTAAAATATTCACACTCTGTGTGTGTGTGTGACCTCAGTGTTGAGACTGTCCCTGACGTGGAGACTAAACAGTGACACTGCAGTCTTTCCAGTCAGACCACCGTGGACGCTGTGTCCACCAGGGTGGGACAGTGTTTCGTTGTGGATCCATACGTTTATTTCTCCAGAAACATGTGGTTTGTTTAGGGACGCTGGTGTTTTCCTACTGGCTATTGTCCGTCAAACGTCCAGAGAACGTGTCCTGGCTCTGTCTGATTTGCACCAGAAATAAAATTATAAAAAGAAAATAACAAAAATACTTTTCCATCTTCTTATCTGTCTGTACAGACACTGTATATTTAAGAGTGTGTGTGTGTGTGTGTGTGTGTGTTCAGAGGAAGTGATGGAAGGAAGGACGTACTGAGGAGGAAACCTCACTTCTGTGTTTATTTTCAAAGCTGTGTGGAAGTTGGAGGAGGTGAACGGAGCGACTCTGTGTCCGTGTGTGAAGGCAGGTAGTGGGAAGTTTGTTGAACAGCTGCAGAAATTCTCCTGAACCCACTGTAATTCTGTCTTGTTATGTAACCAGTGCCAGTGAGTGTGTTTGTGTCTGCGTTACACATTGGGCGTGAGTGTGTGTGTGTGTGTTATTTTCCTGGAGCAGCTCCTCCTCCTCCTCCTCCTCCTCCTCCTCGGTGCGTCTCCCTCGTCACTTCACCTCTGGCTGTGATCCTCTCTTTCCTCACATCCCTGGATCATTAGGAGTCTGTGGAGGAATTTTGATCCACTCTGGAATATTTTAGGAATTCACTGCGAGCTTTTCACCCACACATGCTGGAACTTTCTCCACAATCTGTTAAGTGGAGCCGTATTTTTTTTTATTGGTTTTTCTGGAACTCCCTTTTTAATGACGTCCGTTACGTCTGTGAAAACTGTGAACACGCTGAGCTGTAGGGGCTGCGGTCGGCCGGCGGAGCTGGAAGTCTGTGGACGTGTTCCTGCACGTTGGCAGGTTAAAGCCCTGTCTGCCCGTCTGTCTGCCCGTCTGTCTGCCCGTCTGTCTGCCTGTCTGGGATAAAAAGCCGTGCGTTGCAGGTGTGTGTTATTCTCCGGACTGGACTTCCCTGTGTGAAGTTTCCTGCAGCGGCAGCATGTGGTTCTCTGTGGTGGGCAGGAGAGAAGAGGTAACTTTTCAAAAGTCTGTAAAGTCAGTTTCAAAGTTTATTTCTGATTTTCCGTCAGGCCGTTTAGAAGAAAAAAAAAACCTTCTGTGTTCAGAGACACTGATCAGGGAAATGAAGCTTGATTATTGTTTTGTCTCAATCAGGAAGTTCTTTGAGATTAAACTGAATGTTTGTTGGCTCTGAACACTGTCAGTACAACAGGAGGTGCAGGAGTCGTGTGGAGCAACTCCTCCTGTCAAATGAACTGTTAATGATCCCACAGAAACAAGTCAACGTCTGTGGTGAGGTGGAGGTGATGGATGACTTTCCTTCCTTCTCTTTAGTTAATTTATCTTCATAAATATATACTCTATATATATTTATATTGTTCTTGGTGTGCTCGTAAGTTTGATACTGGTCAGTTTTAACCTGCTGATGATGTGCTTGAATATGATTTTTCTTCTGAAACCAACCCAGTGTTTCAGACTCTGACCACTTCTGACGTCAGTCCTGCTGCAGTTGCCGTCCTCTCACTATGCAGACGTGTGCGTTTGTGTTTTTGGGACATCAGAGCCTTGGGTCACAGTGACGTCTGTCTGGTTTGTCAACCCCCCCTCTGGCTGTTTGAGTTCATGGACGCTCAGCTAATGGTTAAACTAATGTACACACAGGTGGTTCACTGGACTGTGCTGGACTGTGTTGGACCGTGCTCTCTGAGAGACACAGAAATCCATGTGTTATTGCTTTATGTGTTTTTGTCATGAAGTCGTCTGTTGAGAAGTCAGGGATAAAAATAGTGTTTGAGATGTTGTTCTAAAAACCTGTTTGTCCAAACCAACGTTGGGCCGTTTAGTATTTGAAGACATTTAGTTTCACCTGAGCTTGTCATGACGGGAAGTGTTCCGATTGGTTTGGATTCAGTTCAGGACAAAACTGTGAACTGGATCTCACACAGTTCACACAGAGTTTGGACCAGAAACTGTCTGTTTCTGGTCCAAACTCTAAACCTTATTTGTCCTCTGCAAAACAATAGCATGAGAACACTGCCCCCTGTGATGGTGGAGACAAAGGGAGGATGTCTCGCACACTTTAGCCTTCCTGTGAAGCTGGGGCCACGAGGTGTTCACAGGGTGTGTGTGGATCAGAGCTCTTCTTCTTAGTTAACATTTCAGCACAGATTTATGGAAAAGCCGCCACTGAATCTGTTTACCTGCAGGAAGTGGAGCGGCAGGTTCTCGTGGTTCTTCTTGCAGCTGCAGATGGTTGTGTTTTCTCCAAACAATCCACAAAATGAAGCAAAGCTGAGAGAAATGTCTGCCCAGAGCACTTTAATCTGACGGTGACTCCAGAACCTCCTGTCAGATGAAAAACCCCGATCTGTTCTTAACAAGCACTTTGGGATTTTTATTTTTCCATTTTTTCCGCTAAATATTCTTGTTTACAGACTCTTCAAACTGCTCCAGAGTTTTATTCTGTCTGATTTATTGGATATGTGTGTGTTTCTAAAAATAGTGGATATTTATAAGTGATTTATACTATTGCTCCATGAAGATTTGTCTCCAACACAGACACACCCACACTTCTGTTTACTAGCGAGGACACACCCCACCCAGCTCTCCAGAGACATGTATGACATTTGACTGCAGTCTCTTTCTGTCATGACTTGTTGCCAATTTTCTTTTTTCTTTAAGCTCTGTTGAAGCAGGACTAAGAATTAGCCTCTTTAAATACCCCATAAATTGCCCCCAGTGTTCCCAGAGTCTGTTTTGGCGCCCCCCGGCTTCTTTCTGTGGATGGGCGCTCAAACAGAGGCTCCTTAAGTCTTCAGTAATATGACACAGACGAGGAACAGACGGAGTGATTGAACGGTTCTTCACTGGATTTAATGTCACTGACAGGAAATTCGTGCCTGCATGAATGCAGTCTCATTATGACACATTACATCTAAATGACAGGAGGGAGGAGGGAAGAGGGAGGCGGGGCTAAGAAGTGGTTTTTAAAGATTGAACTGATGAAGTGAAGGTTGAACGTTTCACTCAGTTTTTAAACAGTTTAAACTGAGACATAAACAAAACATTGTGGTTTTTATCAGGAATCTGCACCAAACTGTGAGAGATGAAAAAAAATCAACACAAAGGTCATTGTTGTAGGGACAAAAATCAGGTGTTTGAACCCCCCCCACATTGAAAAGTTGTTTCCTGCTGCAGGAAGGACCCTGATCCCCACTGTTCACAGTCAATGAGACAAACTATGGACACGTTTGTATTTTACCGCAGAAAACCAAAGGTTTAAAATACTACTTACAACAGGTAAACTGCCCCTAGTGGTAGCACCCTCACCCTGTCACAGTGGACTAGACCGTGGGTCCTCATGGGTTAACCTGGTCCCGCAGCAGTCAAACATCTGCACCATTTCTGTCTTCACTCCTTCCTGCACAGCTGATAAAACTGTTCATAAACCCTGACCTGTAAACACCGGGACATTAGACATTAGAAGGAGACCTGCTTTTATACGTCCTTTTTTACTGTGTTCCACGTCTGTACGCAGCATACAGCAGCTTCATGGACCTGTTTGTGACATCTGGACCTGAGCTGTGTGTAAACCTGCTCTTAAATATTAGAGAAAAAGAGGAAAAAAGTCTGTGAAAATCAAACTCTGTTGAGAAAATACTGTTTGTCCAAATTCCTAAGTCTTATGTTGATGGTGAAGAGGAGGAGATTCTTCTGGTATTTGTTCGTCCAGTTGCTCAAACCTTTGAGGATGAACTTGTCAGATGATGCATCTGATAACAGCTGCACAGTTAACCTCCCATTTCACAGAAACACACACACACACACACACACACATAAGCCCTGTCTGGGTCTGTGTTAAGAAAATGCGAGAACATCAAACTCAGAAGCTCCAGGTTCAGTTTGAACTCCCTGTCCCCCTGTCAGAGTCCAGGTGTTCTCAAACACACACAGTCCTGGAGTCAGAGTTGGATCTCTGACATTGAGCTAGAACTCTTTCCCAACCTTCACCATGTTCTGGGAGGAGACCACACAGGATTGAAGGTTGGAAGACACAAAGAATAGAAGAGGTTCTGAACAGCTGTGTCTCACCTGGACCATGGACCACATCCTGGACTTTTAACAAACCCTGAGACATGTGACAGGATAGACATGGATAATATAAACAGTTGTATGTTAAAATAAGAGACACTAGATGGCAGCATAGCAGCTTATTTTATTATTACAAAGCTTATTACACCTGACCTGTGCCAGTTAATATCTGAATGTTTAGCTGCCTGACCAATATTTTGTGTGTCTGTGTGTGTGTTGGTCAAATATGTTGTGTCTTTTGTAAAGTCCATAAAAAGTCTTTTCTAACCTCCTTCCACAGGGTGCTGGTCAGGAGAAGCTGGGCATCTACATCAAGTCTGTGGTCAAAGGTGGAGCCGCTGACATGGTGAGTGTGTCAACACCATATAATCGCGAGGACACGTGAGAGGACAGTCGGCCTGTGACTCATCCAACCTCGTTGTTTGTGTTTTACACAGGACGGACGGTTGGCTGCAGGGGACCAGCTGCTGAGTGTGGACGGACGCAGTCTGGTCGGTCTGTCGCAGGAGAGGTGGGAAGAAAGTTGGCAACAAGTTCTACGTTTTATTCAGTGACTTTCTGCTCGTACTCACTGTCCCTGTCCTCCATGTAGGGCGGCAGAGTTGATGACCAGGACGGGCTCAGTGGTGACTCTAGAGGTCGCCAAACAGGGCGCCATCTACCACGGACTGGCCACCCTTCTTAACCAACCCAGCCCCATGATGCAGAGAGGTAAATGTTACCAGGGTGTCAGGTGGTGGAGCTGGACGTGGTTCTCATTGCGTCCATGCGAGAGACGTTCAGAGCTGCTGGGAAAATGACAAACTCCCAACGACCAGTGAAGTCAAGTTGAGACGAGTCATTTTATTGAAGTTCAAACCAATTTTCTCAACAATGTTATAAATGGACTGTGTTGTTTAGTGGCAGTTCTACATGGATGATGGACGAGACACAGACCAGTCCGGACACTGAAGACGTGTTGTCTTCTCTGTCCCAGCCAAAAAATGACAAAAGCACTGGACAACATGAATGAGGCCGTGGGTGGGTGGGTGTCAGTGTGTCTTTACTGCTCGTCTGCTCTCTGTCTGTCTGCTGGAATGTGACCTCGTGTCCACAAAGGAAAGTCTTCCTCTCTGTGGTCCAGGATGACGCTCAGACCTTTGAGGGTGGTTCCCTCAATATCCCTGAACCACAGTGTTTTTCCAGACAGAGTGGAGTTCAAACCACAAGACCATGAAGGATCCTGGTCATTCTTCGCCTTTTTAATGTCCACACAGAACATCAGAGGCTGATGAAGAGGGAGACAAAGACAAAGACTGAAGACATTCAGTTTAGATGTTAAGGCTTCACTTCTTCTCTGTCTGACAGCAACAGACCGAGGCCGTGAGAAGAATGGGAAAATGCGGCCAAAAAGTGAAGGCTTTGAGTTGTACAACAACACGGTGCAGAACGGTTCTCCTGAGAGTCCACCCACCAGCTGGGACTGCTACCCAGAACCAAAGAAGATGAGCAGTGAAGACCGGCTCCTGAAGAACCGAGCGGATCACCGCTCCAGCCCCAACGTAGCCAGTAAGACCACCTCCACTGACCACTCAGGTCCAGATGTTATCGGAAATGACTCAGTTCCTCCCACTGGAGTCATTGAGTCTCCTGTCTTCGTTTGTCTGAACTTCTCGTCTGTCCTCAGATCAGGGTCAGAGTCCTGCAGGGAAGGCAGTTTATCCTGGAGGACCTGGCACCAAGATCACCTCCGTCTCCACAGGAAACCTGTGTGCAGATGTAAGTAACTGCTGTCGTCCCGGTGAGGAATGTTCCACCAGGGTGACTCTGTGTCTCCGTCACTGCGGTGTCACTTTCTCCATCATATCTTCATGATATCTGACCTTTTCCCAGGACGAATCCTCACCTCCTCGTCCAGAGGCCTACCCCATCCCCACGCAGACCTACCCCAGGGACTACTTCACCATCCCGGCCTCCAAGAGCCAGGACCGTGTGGTAGGTCCGGGTCAGCCGCCGCCACAGCAATGGCAAGGTGTGGATGAACGGGAGCGCCTCCCTGTGGTTGAGAATATTCACAACAGCATGCAGGTATGTTGTTTTTCTTTTTTGGGGAAATGACTTTGTTGGTCAGTTCTCATTTCATCATCATCATCATCATCATCATCATCATCGCTGTCTCTGTTTTATTTTATTAAGCGAGTAAACCAGTCCCAGGAGGACCTGTATCCTCCACCAGGGGGCATGAGACTGGATGACCGCATGCAGCCTCACTACCAGCAGGACTTCCAGCATGACTACCAGCATAGAGACATGGACTACCAGAGAGGACCACCAGGAGGTGAGCCGTCTGATTTGACAACCCAACCACTGAGGTTCTCCTGCTGTGGTCATATATGTCAATGATCTTCTTGTCTCTTGATCCAGGAGGTTCTGACCACTGGACCCCCCAGCCTCAGGTCCCTTCTTCACTGGAGTCGTCCACGTCCAGCCAGGAACACCTCAACTTCTCCGCCTCCTCGTCCTCCTCCAACAAAGGCCAGGGCCAGAACCAGAAGACAGGACCGGGACGATGGAAGACACCCAACACCCCACACATTGTTCCACCGCACTCTGTCCAGCAGCCATCCCGCTCTGATCTGCCCCCACCTCCTCCTCCACCGCCGACCGTTTACCCAGTTTCCTACGATGCGTATGAGCCTCAGCCTGAGCTGCCGCTGCCGCCGCCTCCGTCAGCGGTGGTCACACCTGCAGCAGCTCAGCAGGCCGCTGACCGCAAGAAGAGGGAGGAGCAGCAGCGCTGGTACGAGAAAGAAAAGGCTCGACTGGAGGAGGAACGGTAGGATTTTATATTTACATTTTAAAAACACAACGTTTCTGGTCAATCTTTTATTTTATCCAACTCTTTCAGTCCACGTCATCAACTGTGATTCTTCAAAGTTTGAATGACTTCCTTCCTCTTGTTTCCCAGGGAGAGGAAAAGGAGGGAGCAGGAGAGGAAGTTGGGTCAGATCCGGGCCAACCCGGTCATGCCCGTGCAGCCCCACAATGGAGGCTCAATGCCACCTCCCCACCACCAGCCTCCTCCTGCATCTGTGGCACCTCCTCAGTCTTACCTTCCTCCTCAGCCTCAGCCTCAGCCTCCTCCATCCAGACCAGAGAAGCTGTCCAGTCTGCCGCGGTCAGCTGTTCCTCCACCCGCCAGTGCCTCCAACCCTGCTGGTAACATCTGACAACGGTTCTACAGCATTCGAAGTCCAACATCTATGGTCCATGGACTCACCATGAAACCTTTTGCCTTTGTTTGCTTCAGGAATGGACACGGTGATCAGGGAGCTGCTCCCACAGCAGCAGCCACGTACCATCGAGCGACGCGACCTGCAGTACATCACCATCAGCAAAGAGGAGCTGACGTCCAGCGATAGTCTGTCTCCAGACCCCTGGAAGAGGGACGCCCGCGAGAAGGCTGAGAAGCAGCAGCAGCTCCACATAGTTGACCTCCTGGACAAAGAGATCCAGGAGCTCCAGGTCTGAGAAGATTGGAAATTGTGAAGTTCTTCACCCAACTTTACCTCAGGACGACTTGTTAGATTAAAATGTGTGTTTTAATTTTTTTTTAGTCAAAACCGGAACGGACAGCAGAGGAGAGCGACCGACTCAGGAAGCTCATGCTGGAGTGGCAGTTCCAGAAACGGCTTCAAGAATCCAAGCAGAGCGATGAGGATGAGGAGGACGAGGACGACGAGGACATGGACACGGTGTTGATCATGCAGAGGCTGGAGGCCGAGAAGAGAGCCAGGGTGAGGAGGGGAGGAGCTACGGTCAGGACAGTTTAGAGCCTGTAGTCCAGAGGAGAGGCTGAGCCACAGGAAATTGAAGGAGGGTGCGGGGTGGAGGTTAAGGGGTGGGGGTGGGGGTGCAGTCACAGACAGAAGGTGAATGTCCTGCAATGTGCATCTGCAACATGCTTTTCTCATCGCTTTGCCATGCTGAGCTGCTTAAATTGGATTGGCTGGAAAGATTGCAGGGGGAGGGGCTGGCAAGCGAGGATGCCGTCAATGCTGCATTCACATCATATGGAACCTGAGGTGAACAGGTGCAACACTTTAATCTGGACTTCAAACTGTTTTAATTCTATTTGATGACTAAAAAAAACAAACTCCAAGTTTGATCCATGTCGTGTGAATGTAGCATCGAAGTTGTGCTGCGTCACAAGAACATCTCTGTTCTGGTCCTGTTTCTACAGCTTCTCAGTCCCTGACTTGTCCTAATGATGATGTCTTTATATGTGTTCTTAAAATGACACCTAGTGTCAGTCTTAGAAGATTTTTCATCATGCCAAGAGTTTTCAGGCGACAAGAAAAACTTAGAAAAAAATTAGCTGTAAAAGTAACCGTCCGTCGCTAAATGGAAAATCAACATGGTGGCGCTGTTTCCCTTTGAACTGTTCTAGTGTTGGTGTTTGTACTTGTCCAGTGACACTGACCTCACTCGCTCATTTTTCAAAGCAGCAAAATAACAGCATCACTGTCTTTTTAGTAATTGTTTGAGCGCCTAGGCTTCACTAAGAACGCCCCCTGCTGGATCAAATGGTTATTGAAGATCCTGCTATAGAGAACAAACCAAAGTTAATCTGCTCTGGTTTGGCTGCACTAACAGAATCCAACGTCATTTTGTTATAAATCCCCGTGAGTCACAGTCAGGCACAGTCGGGTGGTGCAGCGTGGGGAATTGAACATGTTGGATGAAGGTGCCACTCAGTGGAAAAGAAGTAATGTTTTCACTTGACTGTTTGTCCTTCCTCTCCTTTTCCCTCTTTCTGTTTGGACTCCTTGGTTCCTCCCTCCACTCCTCCTTTATTTGACTGTTTTTCTCCCCTCTCCTCCCTCCTCCTCTCACTCTTTCTTCTTTTCTTCTCCCTCTTCAGCAGCAGACTGCTGTCCCAGCTATCTCTGTTCTAGACTTGGTATGTTCTTCCTGTTAATAACCAGGAACCCTTCTCCCGGCCCTTCCTCTCCCCACTCTTACATCACTTCCTGTTTTCTGTCTGTGCACCTGCCCGTGTTCCCATTCTCTTATGTTCTTGACATCAAAACTTTTGTGGTGGTTTATTAAATGAGGGGCGGGGCCGTGTGTGGGCTTCTGGTTGGTGGATTGTGTTTTCCAGTCTGAACAGGACTGTGGTTTAGCACCAGAGCAGTCGGTCGGGGGGGCGTGTCATTTGTTGTTTGGCCTGGGGGGGGGGCTGTCTGTGTGTCTTGGTGTTCACTTGAAGCACTTCCTGCAAAAAAAAAAGAAAAAAATAGGAGTTTTTTTACATCTTATCATATCTGGTCATGACACAAACCTTGTGTCCAGATTGGCTGCTGTGACATCGGTGGTGCAGTGAGTGAACACTGAGGCGGTTCCTGCATGGCTGGATTCATTACACAGATATTTTGCATGATTTCTACATGTGACTGTGTGTAAATGTTGTGAACGTGTGATGACTCCAGTTGTTTGTTCGCTCGTCCAAGATCAGACTCCAAATGGTCTGGACACCAACTCTACCTTCAGTATCTGTGAGCGGCTGTAAGAGTCCAGTAGAGGACAGGTGTCCACATGTGGACCACAGGTCAACTGCAACAAGGACAGTAGTTTATTAAACCACATCTGTGGGAAATGATAAGACACAAAATATACACAAAACTTAGTTCTTCTTCTGGAGACCATGACCTTCTCGACCTGACATTGGTGTGAAGGGTTGTTTTGGTCTTTTAACTCCAAGAAATCCAGTTGTTTATAACTAAACTTTTCTTCACAGACAGTGTTTTATTGCTTTTTTAATGATATTTCACTTTTGGAGGTTTATGTTTTTTTTATTTGCTATTTGTCCATAAACCATCAGTCCAGACTGACTTAGAAATTATTGTATATAAATAATATAGAAAGAAAAAGTAAAAATAATGTAAATGAGCTGATGGAGTGTTGTGGCTGTGGGTTCCAACCAACCAGCAGCAACTGATCTGAGTCTCTCCTCACAGCTGATTGGTCAGTCAACCAGGTTAGAAATAAAAGCTGCAGCCACAGCAGCTCCTCCCTGTTCTGTTGGTCATATCTTGACTGGACTTTAATCCAGAAGATCTTATGATGCTGAGGTCAACGTCGCTGATGCTGCTGTTGCACTTCTTCAGTCCGTCTGCTGCTCTTGCTGCATGTTTGTTTGTTGCATGAGTGTGTGTGTGTGTGTGTGTGTGTGGGTGTGTTTGCAGTGCACGCTGCTCACCCCCCTGGATCAGTCCCATCAGGTGTGACCATGTTATCATGAATTAGCCTGAGCTGAAGGTGTTGATTGTTTACTGTGGTTGTGTCGTTCCATCAAGAACTGCAGTTGTTGAACTCATTGTACCTGTGTGTGTGTGTGTGTGTGTGTGTGTGTGTGTGTGTGTGTGTGTGTGTCTTTCTCTTTGTGTGTGACGACACGTGTTCATGTGACCAGCTGCAGGACGAGGAGCGGCGGCGTAAGCAGCAACTAGAGGAGATCCGTAAGCGGGAGGCGGAGGAGCGAGCGAAGCAGGAGGAGGAGCAGCGCAGGTGGAGGGAGGAGGAGAGAGCCAGACGGGAAACGAATGAGAAGGTCTGTGTGTCCGTCCTGAATGGACCGGACGAGTCATGTGACTGAACGCCAAGATTCTTAACATTTTTGTCATCAATATTTTCAGGAGTTGCATTTTGTGCCATGCAACACCAGATGGCAGTAAAGTGAATTATCAATTCATTCATAGCAGTTAAAAGTAACTTTTATTGTTTTGTTGGTGTGTGTGTTTTCTTTATTGTAATTAAAACTTAGTTTTTATTGTTAGAAGTTTAGCCAACGACTATGTAGAAAAAAATGAAAACTATATTTTCCACATTAAAGGATCAGGAGTCAGTGCAGTGAAGAAACAAGTTGATGATGTGAATGTTTTTAACCAGACTCCTGGTCTGATCTGATCGCTGGTCGTTGTCATTCATTGGTCTGATGTCTTCCGTCAAACGCCTCATGTCTTCATGACGTCCATGGTTTTGAAAGTGTTTGTCCTGGAGAACAGATCAGACTCAGGGCTGGAAAAAATATCACATCAAACTAGAAAACTCTATAGATTTAAGATGTAAAGTCTGTGTGTCGTAATGTGATGTGTATTTATGTGTTGTTGTGATTGTCCTGAGGTTGTGGTCCAGTAGCATGTCCCCGCCCCTCCCACAACCTTCATGTTGTGACGTGTTACTGTTGTGTGCAGCCCCTCCCCCTCCCGTAGCATGGTTACCTCCATCTTGTCCTCGTCGTAGTCGTTGTTGTTTGTCAGGGAATTGTTTTTGAGTTGGACCCAAGTGTCCACTCTGTCTGAGGTTTTCTTTTTTTTGGTTCTTTTTGTTTGGACCTCATTATTTGGTGACCATCTCCATCCAGCATCCACCCTGGAGACTGTGAATGCTGCCACCCCTCCACCCTCTCCAAAAGAAACACACACACACATTCAGAAATGTGAACTCCACCCACCTCCTCCATCAACCATGCCCAGTCAGTCATCCATCCACACCAGTCTCACACACACACACACACACATCCTCTAATCCTTCCCACTGTCTTCAGATTCCACCCTCAAACGCAGACTAACGGGGGCCGCGTGGCCAGGAGTCACACGAGCAAACGTGTGACCACTCTTGGCAGAACCCACGCCACCCTATCTGACATCAGAAGACCTGTGGCTCCGCCCCCCCTTTGCGTTGCCACTCACAGCGGCTGGTCCTCATCCAAACACATTCCTCCAACATCAACCTTCCTGACTTTCCCTCCAGTCTTGATGAAGCTGGAAAAGAAAGGATAGAAAACACCCACAACGGCTTCAGTGTAAACTGAGTTCATACAGAGAAGTGGGTGGAGATGGTGGCAGGAGAACAGGGTGGAGAACAGGGTGGTCCTCAGTGACTGATGTGAAGCAGTGAGATCTGTGTATAAGAAACAGACGGAGAACTTGGAGTCTGGAATGAAAGAGGCCACAGGCCTTTGTTGGACGGACTGAGCGCTGGTTCCACTCATGTCTGTACAAATGGACCATTGACGTTTTATTTATAACTGGTTTTAGGACAACGTCAACATGTATTTGTGGACATTTTTTTTTACCAGACCTTAAAGTCCATGGACTTTATTCTTCAGTCATTGAGAGCCAGGTTGTTGAAAGAAGTGGGTGGAGATGGTGGCAGGAGAACAGGGTGGAGAACAGGGTGGTCCTCAGTGACTGATGTGAAGCAGTGAGATCTGTGTATAAGAAACAGACGGAGAACTTGGAGTCTGGAATGAAAGAGGCCACAGGCCTTTGTTGGACGGACTGAGCGCTGGTTCCACTCATGTCTGTACAAATGGACCATTGACGTTTTATTTATAACTGGTTTTAGGACAACGTCAACATGTATTTGTGGACATTTTTTTTACCAGACCTTAATGTCCGTGGACTTTATTCTTCAGTCATTGAGAGTCAGGTTGTTGAAGTCGAGTTCAGTCCAGTTTGGAAACCAGGTCCTTGTTTTGTCCACTGGACCAGTTCTGTCTGGTCCGTGAGAGTACAGTTTTGATCCTGTGGTTGCCCTGTTATTCCCGTAGAGTAGCGCCCCCTTGTGGTCCTGACAGTAGATTCCAGTAGTTGCTGCTGTAACAACAAGCTAATGTGGTGCAACTTTTGTCTGTTGCTGAAGTAAGAACCAATGATGAGGCAGCAAACAGGTGACTAACAGGTTGTCCCTCCCCCCAGAGGAGACAGGAGGAAGAGTACTACACCCGCCTGGAGGCCGAGCGGCGCCGGCAGCATGAGGATGCGGAGAGGAAGCTGCTGACGCCTGACGAACCGGCCGCCGGTCTGTACCGGCCGCCGCTGCCCCGGGACTACCACCCCCCCACCTCCCCCAACCCTCCACCTCCTACTAACAACAACACACCCCCACCCCCACCACAGAGAAACACCTCCTACCTCAAAACCCAGGTGGTCTCCCCCGACACGCTCTACACCGCCAAGTTCATCTCCTACGCGGGCGATGAGGAAGACGAGGAGGAAGGCAAGGAAATAACCAGAGCAGGGAACGTTGGCGGCGGCGGCGGCGAGGCCAAGCTGACGGCGACCCGGAAGTCGTACGGCGACCTCCCGGCCTCCGTCCCCTCCAACCACAGCAGGCCCCAGCCGCCGCCTACTGCGCGCAAGCCCCGCCCCGTTTCAGATGGCATCTTCCTGTCCAGCTCATTCCAGCCGCCGCTCAGCAACAACAACTCCAACAGTACAGGCCCCCCCCTCCCCGCCAAACCCAGCTCTGTGCCCCCGCCAGGAGGCTTCAAAGGTAGACCCGCAGAGTGGGAGAGAGAGAGGAGGGAGGAGTCAGGCTTCTTAGTTGCCACAGCGCCCTCTACTGCTGCCACAACTCCCTCTCACTCATCTCTTCATCTCCCTCGTCATGTTGTCCTCTAGGTTTCCTCAGACCCTGCAGGATTATCCTGTCCTTCACTTCCAATATCTTTTTTTTCCCTCTTGTAAATGTTTGTCCAAATTTTTTAGATTCCGTTTTGTCACCAATCATCCGTCCTACATCACTTCCTGTTTGTTACTTTTCCAGAAGAATCAAATTCTGTTTGTTTGTATTTTTCCTGTTGGTTTGTTTGAGCACCTCCTCCTGGTTTTATGTACATTTATTTTGTTTTTCTCCTTCCTCGAATCACGTCCCACCTCCTCGATCAGCACTTAGCCGACAGGAAAAGCAATCGATAATCACGCCACGACACCTTTTTTCCCCTCCCCTCGCCGCAGATTGAGACCCATCAGAGCCAATCATAGTACTGTTGGTGTTGTCGCTCGCCGCCTCCTTTGTTTCTGGTTGGTTGCTGCTTGAGAGTGATGGAGGTAGGGGGCGGGGTGTCTCGCTGACTCCTCCCCCTCTTCTCTACCCACACTCTTATGGCTCTGCTTAGCGGTGTTGTGTTGGCTTTAAGGAGACGGAGACACAACCATTGGCTTCTCATAACCATCAGTTCAAAACACTGTCATTTCACACACTCCAGGTGGTGGTGGTGGTGGGCGGGGTTTGTCTGTTGATGGTTCAACGCCCTCTTGTCAGACTGAGCTTCATGTGTTTAGTCCACACAATCAACACAAGACAGACATGTTCAGTTTCAGCAGGTCAGTTTATATCTGGACTGCAGGCCGGCCAGTGGAACACACTCACACAGAGAGTAGAGAGAGTACAGAATCACTATTTTCTGTAATTGATTATTTTAATTTTTTTTTTTATCGTATTAAAAAGACCTCGAACTAAAAAAAACCTTCAACGTTTGAAACATCCACAGACAACAGCGCCACCTCCTGGTCCTCACGCACACTCAGAACATCAGTCAACGATGTCAGATTTCTACCCAAATCCACTTGAGAAACACAGTCAGAACTCACCCCTCACCTTGCTAACAGCCCCCACGCCCCTACATCACTCACCTCCCACCCCCATCCTACTGCCCCCACCTCAGAAATCTGCATGTCGAAAAACTCACACATAAGTGCACCAACAATTCCAAATGCTGCCCTCTGGCTGCTGATCCCAGTAACTGGCTCAAAGTCTATTGCTTTTGACTGCCTGTGCATAGCTGCTCTGGGCTGCCCCCTGCTGATACACTCATGTCATTTTCTTCTTGTACTTTTTTTTGCTTCTTTCTCTGTTACTTTCTTGATGTTTTTTACTTTAGTCTCCTTTTTGTCTGTGTTTGTTTTGCTTTGTTGTCCTTGTGTCTCAGCTCTGTCAGCTGATTGGCTGTCCTATGTCTCTGTAACGCTGCTCGCTCTACTAAATTTCACCAAAAAAAACTTTTAACAGCTTCCCTGGGCTCCTAGCACCTGAGTCAAAGGCCTCTCTGATGTCTGTTTTATTTGTGTGTCAGTGAGAATGATGTTTGTCATCTGGCAGCTCTGAAAACTCAACTCTTTCCTCAGTGTTGGAGATAAAACCACATAGTAAAACTACAAACTTCCAGGACTGGACAGAACAAACAAATAATAAATTCTGGAAATGGAGGCAATAAAACCAATCTATGGTTGTCACTGTAATTAGAAGCCAAACCAAATGAGTTTCAACCCCCACCCTCCCCCAAGAAAACCAAACACTGACCTTTGAAGGTCCTGGACAAACCTCTGTCAGTCTTCAAGAGTTTGTTCCTTTAGACACGACTGTGGGAAGGACGTAAACGTCCTGCGCTCAAACCCGAGGCCCCCGCTCCTCTGTGGTCTCTGTGTTCTCTGCCAGTTTGTGTTGGTGTGGTCCAACACAAATGGACTCGACCCAAACTACACTTTGCAGCCCACAATAGACAGAGCTGATCCTGAGCTGCCAGCTGGAAACATCCATCAGGGTTCACGACACCGTCACTGTGTCTGCGTCTGAAATTTAACGTCAAAATGTCCAATCACCAAGTCCCGAGGTTTCATGGCCCAGGACCAAGGTCCACAACTCGGTCCAGTCCTGGTGTCGTGAAGGTTTTGGTCCTGGTTTGTGGGTTTCAATAAGGAACCATTATTCATGTAAGTTAATACATTTAGAGCCCACAGATGGACATGTCCATAATGAAGACGCAGAGACATGTGGACAAACTAACCTCAACCAGTTTCAGCTTCTTTTAACACTCTGTTCTGCTCTGGTCTCCTCTGACCTCCTGGTCTCTGGCTGCTGTGGTTTGATCAGATGTGATGCTTGATGGAACTTCTGCTCCTGTTCCTCTTCCTTCTTCTGCTCAGGCCGATCTGTTGGAAAAGTCACGGCGACGTAGAAACCAGAGGCTGCTGGGTGACGCAGACGAGACATGATACAACATTTCTGAGTCAGATTTTGGTCCAAGAATAATGCAGTCGTGACCCAGCAGGCTCCGTCTTCTGCTGTTGCCCTGATGAAGTTGTTTTTGTTTTAGTCCAAGTCTCACTTCTGTTTTTTGTCCTTTGTCCGTGTGTTAAACCGTGGAACAGGATTCAACTCGTACACTGGAAACCCAGCAGCCTTTGTAGGGACAGGGGACGTCTACAAGGACAAGTGGACAAAAAGGTCTGTCCCCTCTCTTAGTCTGGAATCCAGTTTCCAGATGGGGAGAAGTAGGAACGCATCAAGAATTAGTCAGAAAATGATGTCAATCGTGGAAAAATGACTCTCTGGTGTGTTGGCCTCTGTGTTTTTCAGCCAGGAGCAGGAGAACTCCATTCCTGGCGCTCCGGAGAGTCTGACCTTTAAGGAGCGCCAGCGTCTCTTCTCCCAGGGGAAGGAAGTTTCCAACAAGGTCAAGGCGTCACGCAAACTGATGGAGCTGGAGAACGAGCTCAACACCAAGTAGTGTGGGCTCTCCCCCCCGTCCTCACACCCCCACATCATCACGGAGTTGATGTGAAGACAGATGAGGAGACGTTGACGCTCCATTCCTGACCACTCACTTCTCCACCTCCACCTGTGTTCATTTGTTAAACTTTGAGTGCTCAGATTTAAAGCGGACTAATTGTGGACGTGCCTGTGTGGCTGCAGTAGCAGGTGATGAATGCACTGTAACGAGAATGTTGACATTTTATTTTAGAGAAGATTCCAGAACGACAGGAGGGAGGGAGGGAGGGGGGCGTTCACCACAGGTTTGTTTCCTGGGAACAATTTCTTTTTTGTTTTTATTCTTTTAGCCCCTTTTTTTTAAACATGATCCGTTTTAAGCTGATAATTTTATGCTCTTATTTGAACTCCTCCTCTCAGCAGAAACTGGTCTGAGCTTTTATTTAGATTCTTTTAGACTCACCCATCCCTCAGTGAGTGGAAACACTGTTCTTTCATTCCGTAGCAGAAAAGCGTTGGATTTTTATTTCTATTTTAATTTTATTCCTTTAGCTCTTGATCTTTGAGGTAAAGACATTGAACAAGTGCACAAGCTGACTGTAAATACTGGCTCCTCCACGCTCACTCTTTTTACTACTGTAGGAACAAAACTCTTGCCAGGCTATTGAAAAAATACAGTCAAACTAATGTGATTGGAACAACATTTTTACATTTTTTTTCCTTCTGCCCTGACGCTGAGGTGACTTCATTTTTAGTTTCTTTTAAAATCAAATGTATTTTTGTTTGTTTTTGCAGAGCTGTGTGAAGTAAAATTTGATTCCATCACAACAATCCATGACGGGAAAAATAAACTTTGTTTCATTCAAATTGTCATTATTTTTGGTTTTCTCATTAGTGTGAGAGGAAAGGCCAGTTTGTCTGGATTATTTCTTACAAACATTTTGAAAAGTGTTATTTATGTTTGGCGAAACATCCTATGGTTGCTTTAAATATCTCATTACATTTGAAAAAAGAGCAGATCTGATTAGATACAGTATTTGTCAAAAAAACTGTCGGGAGCCACTGTGACCTCCGTGACGCTAGGTGGCAGTAAAGCCAGAGCAGCTCTCTGGACTGTTTCACCAGAAGAAGTCGTTTGAGTGTTGGAGGCGCTGGAACAGTAACTGTTGACACTGTTGTCAGATTGTTGTTGTTCGGGGAAGAAGAGAAAACAGGTGATTTTGACAAAATATTTACCTATTTTTAACCTGCACTGAGTTAGTGTCGTCGCTCAACTGTCGACCTGCTGTAACAGGTCGTGTTGAACATTTAGAAGGTAAAGTTTGGTGGATTCAGTAAGTTGTCGCCGACATTTTTATATAATTGTTGATGTAATGTGAATTAACGAACGGTGTTAGCTTTAACATAAATGTTAAAAGTCAATTTTATGGCTGTCAGATCGGTCGACGTGAGAAACGCCGAGTTTAGCCTTAAATGTTAACTTAGCTCCGGGGCTTACACGGTTAGCTCCCCCTGCCGTTCGAATTTGTCACCTGTTGATATTGTTTGGACTGATTTATTATGTGTACTTCACTATTGAACTCGGACGGTAAAGGCTTCAGCGCTTTAGGAAATATTGCCAATTTATGCCTCTTATCGATACAACACAAGAATTCTCAAAAGATATTATGGTATGTTTAAAACAGTGAATATTTGGACAGTATTGACTGGTCCTGAGTAGTGGTCCAAATGTTGGAGATCCAGAGTGTCATATATTTAGTGAGAAGATCTAGTCTAATAGATCTTCTCACCCTGATGTTGTCAGTCTGACGTTGTCACTTGTTGTCATTGACAGAACTCCACCAACACCAACGCATTCAAGACCCTGAAAAGCTGTCGGGTGAAGAGCTGTGGCAGTGATGGTGGGACTCCCATCAACATCCCAGCATCACCGTTCATGAAGAAGCTGGGCTGTGGGACAGGTCAGCTGGGGGTCATTTGTCTGGACATTAACAGAAGAAATAACTTGTGTTGATAATTGGAGATGTGGTGGCACGAGTATGTTAGAAAGTGCAGATTTGATTTAATACATGAATTGGTTGCCAGACAGGTTCTGTTGCTGTGATTTTATTAGTACATTTCATAAAACAGGTGTAACAGACTAAGAGAGACCTACTGTGGGAGACTGCTTCCTCCAAAAGGAATCCCAGAAACACCACAAGCAAACGAAAGACAAAAGGGAGGTGAACCAGAAGACCAAAGTTACAACTGAAATCAATTTCATGTAAACAAAAAAAACCATAGGAAATGAAAATTAAAGAGGAGAACGTAGGGCAGGATGTTACCAATCCTGATTTGTAAATGTGGGCTATATAAATAAAATTTGATTGATAAGTCCTGTGTGTCCACAGTCCACAGACGCAGAAGACAGGTCAGCCGTTCTTTATAAGTTAGCAACGGCTAGGCTCGGTGCTAACCGGACAGTAGTAGCAAAGCAGCAGATGGTGTCTAGTTAGCCGCCAGTCGCTCCAGCACTAGTCCTGACAAAGCAAATAAATATGTTAGCATTACGTGACTGGAGGAGAGCAAAGGTCGCTGTTATGCTTACCGATCACGTAGACCTAGGTCCAGGTCTAGGATATTATTATAAGCGCTTCTATCAGTGCTGGATGGACACAGAAGTGCAGCTCTCACAAACAGCCTACCTGCCAGGAAGTGACGTGGACTGGTGAGCAAGAGTACGTCACGTTCTATACTCGCATTTTATGTGCCTGTCTTGCATAGTGATTGGCTGAGACGACGTCGCCACTTAACGTGATTATGAGTAAGTGAAATAATATAACATTTTGTATAAAAAAAACAAGCTCGTTTTTGATCGGGTTTTTTCGATAAAAACACCTCAAGATTTTTAAGAAACCGTTTTTTTTAGTTCTAATTTTTTGAATGCGATGATCCACAAAATATTTCGCGTGTACGTCATTTCCTGCCGCATGCGTAGCTTATAAATAACACCGGAAACATGCGCTCTTTCTTTTCCAACAACCGTTAGGCAGCGGGTGAGCATGTGTCGATGTCTCGATGACTAAATGTAGCTGTTAAATAGACGTTTCCTTAGTATACATTTATTCTGTTTTATGTTATGTTAAACCGTTTGTGGACACTGGTGTGTTAGCTGTTTGTTGATACAACTTTTTGGCGGTAAGTTAGCCACCTAGCTAGCATTCAGTTTTGCTGCTCATCCGTGAAAAAAAAACCAGACCGAGCATGTGCTTTGTACTGTTCGCCTTTGATAATTGTCGTTTTCTGACCATAGTGATTAAAGTGTCATTTTATTTATTATTTTTTAAACTTAACCTACATCGATAAGCTTAATAAAAAAAAGTTATATGCACGTATTTCTATTGAAATTTGTAAATGTTTCTCCTTCTAACCCTTAAATATGTGGGCATATTTTTAAGTGCGTAAAATAAAGATTTATTTAGCCTTTACTTTTTGTAATCAATTAGTGACATGCACAACTTCTTTTTTTCTTTAGACACAATAAATAAGTTTTATTGAAAAAGCAATGAAAGGTTTTTATTAAATTAACTTAATGTTGATTTTAGTGCTTCATAGCTGTCCACTCAGTTTATGGGACACTGAGTAGAACTTATTTGAAAGTGTGACTCAGTTAGCAATAACTATTTTTTTTTCTCTTCTGTAGGGGGAACATCAAGGACAATGCTGAAGCCCATGACTGGTAAGTACCAAGGTGGAGGTGTGTGAA
>JAFBJS010002536.1:109973-171863 GCA_016785265.1 Paraplagusia blochii | reverse complement strand
AGAAGACCCGCCCAGGCCCCTTTCTGTCCATTTGGACCACAGATAGTAACGAGTAACGAGCCCTTTTACACAAAAGTGACAATAACGCCGTTACTGAATGGGAAAAGTAACGCGTTAGGTTATTAGTTACCAGAAAAAGTAGTTTCGTTACGTAACAGCATTACAAGTATCGTGTTAGTACTTTGCCCATTTTTTTGAAAACACACACACACACACACACACACACATATCTAGATGTACATAAATATAGCCTTATCCATCTGATTTTTTTTTTATTGATTTGAAAACAAAACTCACAAAACTTGCATGACAGCAGTAGTGATTAGTATAAACTAAAATGAATCAAGGAGCAACATCGACAAAGGAACATAAGTAGTTGTCAGTGTGAAATACAGAGGGTTGGGAAAAATACTAGTCAACACTGCAGTGTCTCCTATATATTTGTGTTTATTTGCCTGCTTTAAATCGTCTCCCTTTTGTCTTTGCAGCTCCTGGTACCGCACATGGAATCCTGCCGCATATCATCACTAAAAGACACAAACTGTATCACACGTATGAAGACTTTTAAGATTGTACTTTTTAATGTTTGGTTAAAAAAAAGAAAAAAAAGGATATTTAGCTCGAGTGAAATTGTACTATTTCCCCTTTAAATGGTGCAAAGTGCACAGGTTTCATGGGAACGAGAACCATCCCCGAGAGTTGACACAAACTACTGTCGTCATTGAGTCATCTTCACAGCCCTGCAGCTGTTTGACTTTGTTCGTGTGAATGTTTTCTCTGCTTCAAGTTGGTGCAAACACGAAGAAAAGCAAATGAAGACAGGAAGCCTGAACACATAATGGTCAGATCAATACATACACAGAGTGGTCGGTTCAAAACTTTGTTGAGTTACACACTTACCAGTCGCTGACAATAGTAAATTAAATTATTTTAACCATATTACGGCTCGTGTCACCAACCTTTGAAACCCAGAGCCACTTCAAGGACACTCAGTAATATAGAGACAAATACTTGTTTGATGCAGACTCACCAAACAAATGTCATAATAAATAAATTCTGAGACAGCCAAAAGTGACCACTCTTCTGACCATCATGACTGCAACCATTAGAATCATCATTGTAAGTGTGACAAAGGAACAGACCCATTTTGACCATTTTTTGGACTAGTTTTGTAATTTGGAACACACCCCACGGCCACCTTAGGTGGACCACAGAGGCTACCAGGGGGGCCCCGGCCCCGAGGTTGATGATATGTAATTATAAAGGTGATTGTTTTACTGCCCAAACAAATAGGAAATAAATATGAAGTCAATAAAGCATTTCACCGAAGGGCCACGTCAGCTTTCAGTGTTTAGTAAAATTTAGTAAAAGAAAATCAGTTTCTCATAGATTCTGTGTAATACAGTACAGAACCAGAAGGAGACGGTGAATCAGGGTTTTCAGAACTATAGGACTTACCACATACATGTGCTTTCACATCAAGGTGGGGGCCGCAAAAAAAAAGTTCCACGGGCCGCAAATGGCCCACGGGCCGCGAGTTTGAGACCCTTGCAGAAAAGGTTACAAGTTCAATTCAGAAAGTAGTAAAGATAATGACTTATTAAATCATCAGCCATCATATTGATGGTCTGATGTGTGAAGGCAGAGAAGACACATTTTAAAAAGCAATTGTTTTCACCTCATAATTAAGGCAAAACACATAAATGTTGCTATATTTTTGCCGACTTCTTGCAGTTTACGGCTTGCTTATACTTTGTACTCCGAGGCTACTTTATTGCTGTGATTTTCTTCCCTAAAAGCTTTTTACAGTATTTTTGTTTAGTTTGTTAATAATTCACTATTTGAGATTAGGACTATTTAAAGTAATTAAGCATCTTTTCCTTTAGCCATTTGCTTCTCTTGTTGTTGTTGTTGCGTTCATCCTTATTAGGAGCCTTTAAAGAGTCGCTTTGTTTATTTTGGTAAACACTTTTTAAAAACCATGTGACCCAGGGTTATTGTGGATCTGCGTATGACGAAGGTCTGGTTGGATTATTTGTGGACAAATATTTACTATTTATTTAGCAGAAGTGGAGAAAAGCACCTGTTATACACGTTTTGAGGGGAAATTGTTGACCATGGAAGCACAGATACTGCATCACACACTCAGGCATGTTTTGTAGTTTCATTTTGTGCAAAAAAAAAACATAATTTAGATACTGATAAAGACAAAAAAGGCACTTCCTTGTTCCATACTGACGTGTTCCCCACTTTCCTTTCATTGCATCAATTTTTGTGGTTTCTTAAATGACTGGCTGAGCCCGGTGGTAAATGTCATTATTAAGTTATATTTTCTTGATGTGTAAGTTTTTCTCCTAAAGCATTTTGATTGTTTTCACTGTTTGTACCGATACGTTCGTTCTTATGGCGTCAGTTCTGATCCAAAAAAAAAAAAAAAAAAAAAACACCATTTCGAGAACTTTTCTTGAATGTGAAAAATCGGGACTTATACTGCCCTCTGCTGGTTTGAATCCAGACTAACTCTTCCAGGCATTAAATCACAATCCGACTGCTCCTCTGTTTGGTTGTGTTGTTTTTTTTTTATTTTATAAAGTGGTGTAAAATTCTTTATATTTTACAATTTTTTGGCCAACACGTATAGTAAGACATTATATAAGCAGCCAGTACCATCTGGGTTTACACCTACTACACAGTGGTTCTCAACATATGGGATGGGTATCATTTGTGGCAATGTGGCCCCCTCTACTGGGAAGAAAAGAGAATGTTTTACAGTTATGGTTCTTAAAAAAAAGTGTGAATGTGGCTTTTTGTGATTGGTTTTATCGCTGAACTGGAGAAGCTAGTTCTGCTCAATAGGCTAATAATTTTAAACAACATCATAAATGAACTTCTCTAGACCAGCGTTCTCCAACCTTTTTTGCGCCACGCGGTTAAATGTCTCGAACTTTTTACACGGATCCGTCGTTAAGTTGTGGCAGATAAATAAATTGATAAAATTAAATTTCTGAGACATTTCCTACCTATAAAATAAAAGGTAAAAAAGGAATAAAAAGTTAGAATCTTGTATCAATGACTCTGCATCATTTAGAGTTTATTGTTGTTGTCTTCACTGAGAAAATATTTCCTAATCAAATGTAGTTGCACTATTGATGATGGAATCCCAGCCATTCTATTGGTCAGTTATTTTGGTGATATAGGTATGAATAGACAAATGGGGCCAAAAGGAAACATTATTTCTCTGCGACCCGGCAACAATTCACCCACGGACTGATACCAGTCCCCGGCCAGTGGTTAGGGACCACTGGTCTAGACCACAAGATTGCTTGAAAATAATTTTAATATACCAAATAGGTCTGGAGTTTGCCCTAAAATGCAATCCTCCTCTTTGTTTAGTATCTGTCATTTGTGACTGTAGGAATATTTGTTGACAAAAACTTAAGAGTTATTAATGGAACTTGTGTCTGACAACTATATTATTTACACTGTCCCTATAACCTTTTTAGCCTGATAGAAGAAGAAAGCAGTGAATCACATGATACACTGGACTTTACCATAGAACATGATCATAGAACAGTTTTCCAAAAGAATGGGTGGAGCATGAGTGACCTCCACGAGGTTAATGGTTAAATCCACACCATTCTCTTCACCTCAGGGAACCTCAGTGTTTGTTCATACTCCACTGATTCTTGTGATAGAAAATGTGCACTTTCCTATCAATGGGTTTTTCTTTTTTTTAATAAAACATTTTGCCTTTACTTTCCACACAACCGTTGAACCCCAAAAAAAAACGTAAATTTTTTTTCTGTAACATATGATTTTGTACACATATATACATGTCAAAGTCTATATAATATTTATAATATCAAACCTAGTAACATCACTTTGTAATAATTGATAAAAGGAACCAGAGAAAAAGATAAACCTACAATAAGGCACAATATATACACTTCAATGGAAACAGAATGTTAAAAACAGACTGTTGAGAATCAACAGGTGGGAGATAAAAAGCTCTGTCTCTAAAGAGACACTTCTCATTGTTTTTAATACATCTTCAGAGTCTTCAGCAGATATTTGAGCTTCGGATCAGACGTGGTCCACTGTAGACTGAGGTCAACCATGAACTTGTTTCCCTGTTTTGTCGTCTTGTGTGAGCGACTCAGATTTCTTTAAACCTGTCATAGAGAGTTGGAATATTACGGATGTTTGTTGTCTTAGTGATACTGATATAACGAAGAAAAACAAAGGTAATAAAGCAAAGAAGTGAAGTTGTTCATACTGACCCCCTGACTCTGGGGAGGTGTCCACACCAGCCTCTCACCTCCTTGTAAACAAGTCTGGACAAAAGCTAAGACATAAACACAGAGTCAGTCAGAGACAGAGAGTCGTCCAGGTTAAAGGGTTGTTGACTGATATGATGCAGCGCAGCTCCTTACCAAACAGGCCAGGATGTCTGAGGCGATCAACATGTAGAAGACGTTGTTCCAGCCGGTGGGAGAAATCAACCCCGCCAGCAGAGGGCCCAATGCAGCTCCTGCGGATCACATGAAAACTTGAGAGATTCTTCTTATTTCCTTTCAGCTTGTCCTTTTTTCAGGGATTGCTGCAACAAGTCAACAATTTCCATCCCCCCTTGTCTCCTGTATCTTCTACTCTAGCTCCATCCACCTCCATGTCCTCTCTCACTGCATCCATCAATTTCTTCTTTGTCTCCTACCTGGTAGCTTCATCTCTGAGATCATTCTTCTACCAATGTAGCCACTGTCCCTCCACTGAACATGTCCAAACCATCTATATGTGTCTTCTCTAGCTTTTTCTCCAAACCTTCCTGTCTGTGTTGTCCCTCTAATCATAAATGCAGTGGAGGAGGACATGGAGGTAGTTGGAGTCAAAGTAGAAGATACAGTGGACAGGTGTAGATGGAAAAGGGACAAGCCAAAATGAAAAGAAGGCTGTCTCTTATACAGCTTCATCTCTGAGATCATTCTTCTACCAATGTAGCCACTGTCCCTCCTCTGAACATGTCCAAACCATCTATATGTGTCTTCTCTAGCTTTTTCTCCAAACCTTCCTGTCTGTGTTGTCCCTCTAATCATCTCATTCCTCATCCTGTCCATCCTTGTCTCTCCTGAAGACAATCTCAGCATCTTTAACTCCTCCACCTCCAGCTCTGCCTCCTGTCTTCTACCTATCCCTAGTGTCTCTAATCCATCCATCATGTGAACATGAGAGAATGACGATGAATATGTTGACCAATTTATTTATTGGTCAACATAGCTAATGGTTGACCAACTGGACATTTTCTATAGGAAATGTTTCACCTCTCCTCAAAACGTGAAACTTTTTCTGGAGAAAATTTATGTCCAGTTGCTGAACTGAACTCTTCAACCAAGAGAATCTTCATAAATGTATGTGGAGAAATAGGAAAAACATAACCATAGAATAAACACTCAATGATCCAAACAAGCACATAAAACCCAAATCATTGTACTTTGACAATAGATTAACCTCATTCATTAAGCAGAAGACAAACACAGAAGCTTTAATGCAATAATGTGCAGCTTCAATGTACTGGGATGTACAGTAAATGTATTTTTATCAAGACTAAGAGCCTGTTTGTGAGTCATAAAACCAAAGGGACGAGCTGAAAGTTGTTAAAACACACCATAAACCAGAACAAAACAGCAGGGACTTAATGGCGATGCTGATGCGGTTCGCTGTAAATCCCCACAGTGATAAGTGGAGGAGCATTAAAATAACATCGTGTACCTACCTATTGATCCGGTCCCGTCAATAATGGCCGTAACAGTGGACAGGGCCCTGGAGTTTCCTCTCAGACTCTCGTGTGTGCCCTGCAGTGGAGATGGCACAAATGTAGAGAAATCGACTTTATAGAAGTCGGGTTCATTTTCTAAGTTAATGCTTCTGGGGCTTTGAGGTTTTACCAAGTCGGCAGCTACAGCAGTGGTGATGAGGGCGTACGGTCCGTTCACCAAACCTCCACAGACCAGCAACATGGCTGTGGAGGAAAGGAAATGTAAGACAAGGTGCACAGACAGTAAAAAAATGAAGATTCATCTGAAATTTGTAACAGACTGTGGAAGAGAGGAGAAGAATGGAGTGGAGTCAGGATGGAACAACTGGAGAAAAGAGTCAGGAGTGATCTATGATAGAAGAGAGTCAGCTAAGATAAAGGGAAAGGTTGTGAGACCAGCCATGATGGATGGATTAGAGACACTAGGGATAGACAGAAGACAGGAGACAGAGCTGGAGGTGGAGGAGATAAAGATGCTGAGATTCTCTTTAGGAGAGACAAGGATGGACAGGATCAGGAATGAGGTGAATGAAAAAAAAAAATCAAAATATCCTTTTATTTTCTATAACATTCAATTGTGTTAATCATAGTAGTTCAGTCTAATTGGATCAATTTTTGACTATTTCAATGTATTTATCTGATATCCAAAGATATAATTCCTAAATAAAGATATATCA
Organism: Paraplagusia blochii; assembly: GCA_016785265.1. Taxonomy (NCBI): domain Eukaryota; kingdom Metazoa; phylum Chordata; class Actinopteri; order Pleuronectiformes; family Cynoglossidae; genus Paraplagusia; species Paraplagusia blochii. Next base: position 165,374 of record JAFBJS010002536.1, on the reverse strand, counting down.
CTTTAGGGGTCACAAGGATGGACAGGACCAGGAATGAGGTGATTAGAGGGACAACACAGACAAGAAGGTTTGGAGAAAAAGCTAGAGAAGACAGATTGAGATGGTTTGGACATGTTCAGAGGAGGGACAGTGGATACATTGGTAGAAGAATGATCCTAGAGATGGAGCTACCAGGTAGGAGACAAAGAGGAGATTGATGGATGTAGTGAGGGAGGACATGGAGGTAGTTGGAGTCAGAGTAGAAGATACAGAGGACAAGGGGGAGATGGAAATTGTTGACTTGTTGTGGCAACCCCTGAGAAAGGGACAAGATGAGAGGAGAAGAAGAAGATGTGAAATCTGTTGTTGTCGCATACAGTACAGGTCACACCTGGAGATATGTCTTTGTGCGTTTGTAATTTTTGTGCTCATTTTTAGACCAAAAATGACCTCAAAGAGAGAACATTTTTTGAAGGTTACATAGATAAATACTGCTCTAGTTTATAAATATAGTACCAGGACAACAACAGTGAAAACCACGAAGGATTCTTACTGATGGTAGTGGTGAGGTTACTTTGTCCGATGCTGTTGTAGAGGAAAAGCTGAAAGAGAAACCGATCAGACATCAGTGGATGTTACACGTTTTCCAAACATGTTTTTATTAGAAACTGTTGACAACGGGTGGAAGAGCTGACACTCACCATGGGAGCAGCAATCATTAACATGACCCAGCAGGTCGTTGCCCTTCCACCTGTGTAATCTGACACCACCCCGGCCATGATGCCTCCTGTACATTCGTAACAGACACTGAGAGTCAAACCAGGTCTCAGTGGCAACGACAACAACAATTCTGACTGACAACTTACCCACAATACCTCCAACATCAAACAGCGTTGACATGTCTCCTGCTTCTTTGGCCTCAAAATGAGCTGAAATATACAAACAGATTGTGTATTGTCACTCTACAAATACTTTCACGATTCGGTTACAATTGAAAAAAAAAGATCTCTCATCACTGACCAACATTGGAGATGTAAAGAGGCAACCAGTAGAGGAAGGTGTAACTGACAAGTTTGGCGAACAGCAGACACAGAGAAAACTCCACCACTCCCTGAAAAAACAATTACATCAAACCAGATTTATTCAATAAATGTTTTCCTTTTACATTTCATGTTTTGCATATCAACATTTAACCATCAATTTTAATTTCTTTGCATTGTTGTAGTCGAAAAAACGATTACAAGTTACTGTCAAACAATTTCCCTTGTTGCTTTCGAGACTACCAGCAGAGGGAGCCAGATATCCATAACCGCCCCCATTACATGCAGTTTAGGAAGTAAATAAACGCGCTCACCGGTATTTTCAGAGCTCCACAGAAGCTGATGGCCTCAGTGTGGTCCTCCACAGTTACTGCAATGTCAGTGGGGATTGTACCATTGGAATCCGAGGATGTTCCCTGCAAGAGAGGCTCTACTTCACCAGGATCTTGGTTGTTCTAACACACACAGACACACAAAAGTACCAGTCAGTCCCCATCAGTCCAACAGTGAGTACAATGTGGAGAAGTCATGCAGTGTAGACAAACACAAAGAGTCCATTTACATGCATTACTTACATAGTGTTGAGGAGGAGAGCAGTTTACATCTTCAGGTCCTGTAGATAAAGAATAAATCAAATCATTACTCAGGAGAACCACAATAAGGCAGAGGGACAATGATAATAAAAAGAAATATTATCATTTGGACAAGTTTGACAAGAATGACAAGTTTGACAAGAATGAAAAAGCTCAACAGGCCACATCTGGCCCCCGAGGCTCAGTTTGTCCAGTTGTGACATAGAAAGATGTTTTTTTTCCATCTGTGATTTACGTGCTTCGTGACTAATGAAATCGTCAACAAAAACCTACTCTCCACAAGGAAAAAGAAGCAGATGATTCCAGTGGAAGCAATGATGACCCCGGGAATGATGAAGGACAGTCCCCACGCAGAGGATACAAAGACTCCTGCGATGAGGGAACCTAAGATGTTTCCCACTGAGGTGTGGGAGTTCCACACACCCATGATGAAGCCGCGCCTGAAGATCAAAACACAACCAGAACAACTGTTATTGACGCCTACACTCGGGGAATACAGGAACATTTAGATTGCGCCATGAGATGGACACCTAGTGGCCATTGTTTTCATGACAACTATGATGATCAGACCTGGGTAAATCACAGCCCTTTTTACATGATAGTGCAGCCCACTAACCTTTTCAAAATTGTACTATTAATTTATACAAATCTATAGTTAGATTAAAAACTACGCAATTTAAATATAATCATTTTAATTTTGCATCTTTCCTTTATTTTACTCTTTAAAGATTGAAGCATTTCAGCCTTTCAACCCTTATTGCATGATAAATTCTCCATCTATCTTCTCCTAACCAGGCTAGGCTGCCAAACCTTAGCACCTATTGTTGCCCGCATGTCAAAAAATTTGCTCAGATCTGCTCAAAATACTAAAATTAGTTTTCTAGTGAAATGACACCAACAGTACAGAACTGACAGCTATTTCCAATTAAAGACAAAAATATAGGATTTATTTTGACAAATGTGGCAAAAAAAACATGTTTGGATCATCTATCTTTACAACAAGATGTAGGTAGAACTGTGAAGACACTGTCTTGAGTGAACTGGAAAGACATGTTTATTGAGACTGTCAGCTGTGACGTGAACAAACGTCAAACTAGTTTGCATATGTTTGACTGTTCAATATTTAGTTAAAATAATAAAAAGTAGTCTAGGATCAAGGAAACATTGATACATCTGCCTCAAGTGTAGGTTGCACTCGGTGCTCGGTCGCGATCTGAACACAAAGGTTCAATTCGATTCTAGTCTAGTCTAGAATGTAACTGTGTCTACTGTAAAGCAGGCAGTAGACACATTCAAGCTTCTTCAAACTTGACAAAGTTGAATGAAAAATGATCTCAAATTTGTCATATTTGTGCAGTTACAGACATATAAAGAAAACTGATTGTTTTCAGGTTTTTCCCTTTGAATGTTTAAGTAGTTGAGACCATATTTCATCTGAAAGACCTGGACTAGAACACTTTTATACCCTGTCTGAGCAAACATCGTAGAACTATTTGCAGTAGGATTAGTAGGATATTTGTTTTGTTTTTTGCATTTAATGATCTGTATTTCAATGTTGCAAGTAGGTAGGTAGGAAGATATGTAGAGAGATAGAAAGATAGGTGGATGGATGGATGGATGGATGGATGGAGAGATAGATAGATTTTTTTATTCACATTCGAGAAATATTGGTCTCAGCCAAGGGGAAAAAAGAGGGAAAAAAAGTGGTCACAAATACTGAAGTTATCTAACCACAGTTAATGCTATAATTTATAATATTTATATAAACAGGCTGGTAACTACATCAATCATTATATCAGCTCTGTCATCAAAGCTGGAGATGGGTGGAGGTTTTAAAGACATTCAAACCTCATCTGCGTACATTAAATACGTCACTGAGGCAATAATAGCAAAAAAATATGCTGTTCCATGGGTGTGTCCTTTTACTTCAGACTGAAGTTGGTCCAAAAATTGTGTCCTACAATCTTATGTTGTGTTTCACACGTGCATTGAATTCCAAGCCTGCGTATTTCTGTGACACAAAACGCGTTCATGACGAGTTTCTGAGATGACAGCAATATCGTCATGTCAGTGCACTTAACAAACGGGTTCTGGTGGAATGTATCGGTGTCAGTCAGAAATCAATTTGGCCCTTGAAGAAATGTGTGATCACTGGGGAACTGTGGTGTGAAAGAATAGCTGCTACTGCTTCTAAACAGAAAATAAAATATATATTTTTTTAGTTTTTTTGCTTATAGCATGGGTGCCAAACTCAGGCCAGGGGGCCAAATCTGGCCCGCAGTGTAATTATATTTGACACGCAACACCATATCAAATATGTACTAGAGTTGGCGCACCAGTAGACAGCCCTTATATACTTGCAGGATTTGTAGTATTAATGATGCATGTTCTTAATTATAGCACAGAAAATGTGTTTTTTGGTTGTAAAAAAATATATGAAAATGATCTGAAAAGGCTACAGTGTTAGGGTTAGGCTACAGGCCACTAAGGGGCCACTAGGGGGGCTGGTCAAAAACTATTTTTATTGCCACAGCAATATCTTACCAGGAGCCCCAAGAGACCCCAGCATTGCCCCTGCATTTCATATCTGAACGAGGGGAAATATTGATAGCTTATTCTTCAATAAATAGTTCCCTGGGTTATAGGATAAGTTTCAAGAACTTCTCAAACAAGAATCAATTGTTGACACATATTTGAACATTTGTCAGTGTCAACAGTGTAAAAATACTAATTTTTAACACCTTGTAGTCACAAGAAGTAGGATTACCAAACAGGCTACAGTACATGGAAGAACCTCAAGCAGAACTTATCTGAAGTGAGAGTTAACAACATGGGCTGATGTTGATGTCAAACACTTTTTTTCCACTGGGCTTTCAAAATGTGAGAAAAAACCCATGTGTCAGCTATTAAAAAAAAAGACATGTAATCGAGTTGAGTCAGCAGGTTCTCTCTCCCTGTACTTACTTCCCCTTTCCAAACCAGTTGCCGACACAAGCAACCACTGCTGGCCACCCGGTGGTCTGCACCAGCCCATTCATGACCTGCAGAGTGAAACGAGACAGAGCTGTGTTAATCTACAACATGAGAAGAGTGTTGGGGAAAAAAAAGTATGTGTTATTATTCCGCTGTACTTGTCAGCATTATCTGATCAAACACCAAAAAGCCCATACACGTGCATGCGGTCATATGATGCGGCAGTGAGTCATGTGACATAGGAGAAACCTAAGCTTCTGTGAGTTGACTGTTTGTAAAGGGAGTGGATTATAAATGTGTTCTGTGCTGAGGCAGTCAGAACATTCCGGTCACAGCAACAGAAGAAAAAATGTGACAGAAATGTGATGTGTCCAATTTAACTGTTGTTATAAATCAGGAGTGTCAAACTCACTTTGACAGCAGGCCGGAATTGAAAACTGGCCTGAAGGGCCAAGCTCAAAATATTTTGAGAAATTAACTAAAAATGTACACGTTGTCGTTCTCTCCAGATATTAAATTTTTAGAATAAATTAAACATTTATTCTGGAACAGCCAAAGCTTTTTAGTATGAACACATGAGAAATTATAATAAAAAAATTCCCACATCATTGGTATTTGTTTCTTTTCCAGATCTTTCCAGATCATTTCAATGTAAATCTTTCTTTACAGAACACAATGCATGTGCAATAACAAAAAGCATAATTTCCTAATATAACAAATTCTGACTGTATAGTCTTGGCAGTTGTAGGATTTTTGGTGTGTGACAGAATTATTACCTTATTCCCATCTAATGTAGGAATCTACACATTCCTTAAAATGTACCTGTGCACTTCACCAAATTTTGATAAGGCTAAATAAGCGAAGTAGGTATTAATCCATATGGTCGACAACTGTTAGTTGAACTTCTGTTTCTTTTGTTCCCCACTAACTCTTGACTTATATGACTCTAAACAGGGGATGTGATCCTGCTGCAGAGACTCAAAATGATGCTATTACCGGCCAGAAAGTTTAACAAAAACCCCTTCTTTGTAAGGGGCTGCATCTTTACCTGGACAAACGCGTAATAACTCAGCGAGTGAATGTTCAGGTAGAAGCCGAGGCCAAACAGACACGTGAACAGTCCACTCATCAGCATCCCAGCACTCAGGTAGTAACGCAGTGGGAGACGCTCCGCAAATATGCCACTGTCATCGCAAAAAAAAAACAAAAAACTCAGTTTAGTCTACTGTGAATAATGTTAAAACAAGTAACAAATGGCGTAAATAAAACCTACTTACCTGAAAAACATGCCAATGGCATATGTGACCAGGAAACAATTATCCAAGATCCCAAACAGAGTCTGATAGTTGTCATTATCTACAAGAATGATGGCACATGAATTAGGTTCCACAAATTTCCACAACATTTATCAGTTCAACAACTTTATTCTTATGTTAATATGTTTAGTAATTACCAAAAGGAGTCCAATCGCACCAGGTGTCATTGTTGGTTATGTTCAGATCGGCAGGTCGAATGATGTTGGAACAGTTTTTGTGCAGCTCGCTCTGAAAATTGGAAAAAAAAACATGTACATATAAATAAAAAAAGAAGAAAAGAAAAGAAAAAGGATACAATGTTAATGTTAAAAAGGGAAAGTTTCTTTCCATAAAGAAGATTGCTTGTTTTATGTCAATACATTACAAGAGGCATGTATGCACCACAAACATTCACTTATTAGCCACCTTACATGAAGAAAACGTTAGTAAAAGGAAAAAAAAAATGGAATTGAAATTCTCTGAACTTCTCTCACCTTGACAATGCTGATAGGTTTCCGTGACAAGTGGTATGCCGTGTAAAAGAGGAATGTGAGAAAAAGAATAAAACCACGATACCTGTGGAAAAAGAAAGAGGTACATTATAGCTATCTATATTAAGAATAAGAATCTATATATTCAGAAAACAGGTAGAACAAGCTAACACAAATGAAAAATTCTCTGGTTTCTTACATGGACACAAAAATCAACGACAACAACACCATAGATCAATAACCTTTTTTATGGATGTTTTTCAACTGATAAATGTGTTATTCTAGGTCAAAGCCAAAAAAACATTTCCATGACAAATACTTAACATTTCATTTTCTATACACAACCTTTCACTGAATGCTTAAGTTGTCACACAACCATGAGACATAGCACAATGCCGTCAAGCAGGAATTCAATTAACACCTGCATCCAGTTATTTTAAATGACACAGACAAGTACAAATGACTGAAGTACACTGCACCATGAGGTATAATATTTTCCACATTGAGTCAAACAGCAAAAAAATATGTTATATGTTAACGTATAGAGTAACATATCCAGTTTATATAGGTAAATATATTTAGAGTCACTCGAGCCTGGTCATTTGAAAAGTAGCTCACAAGACAAAAAAGTCTGGACACCTCTGAAATTAAGTACTGTATGTCATTTAGTTGCTATGTATAAAATATAGTATAGTTTCACTCAAAATTTTGGTGTTGCCAAAAAAAATTGCCATTTGGTCAATTAGCCACAAATGAAGTGTCCAAACCTGAAAGCTGACATTGTATATGACAAACAGGAAGTGCTTGAACTCTTGCACAATATAAAAGTTCAACTTTAATTAATTCTTGAAAGAAATATACTTGTTGGCATACAAGTAGTGATGTACATGAAAGCTCCAGGCTGTCAATTGTGCCTTTTCCTGTTGTTATCTTAAAATCAATTTAGAGATCAGTGAATTCAGTTGACTGGTAGAATGTAAAGGTCAACCATTAAACCACAAAACAAATGATTAATCACTGGGTTTGTAATAATGTCATCAGTAGTTTATTAATGATTAGAAATGGAATAAAGTTATCCTGATAACATTGGTGATTTTTTTTTAATATGTTATGTTTATGACTGATATTGTATATTTATGCTGGTTTAATAAAATAATTGAACTTATTGACTAATAATTGTATTATTCTATGTACAACACACCTTATTAATAGTTCATAACAATAAACACAAGTGTCTTGTGTGTGAATTCCTAAAATTCTAGACGTAGTGACGATACCATCGATTCCTTAAAGAAAGACAAGGTGTGTCAATATTAGAAAAAGCCTCGAAAATACATTTCAGGGTAGAGTCTACAAGAAAACATTATAAACTAAATGAATTACGTTATTAGCGTTTTATCTCAGAGGTAACGAAAAAAGGATGCAGTTGGCATTACATGTTAATGGGAAAACCACAGCATGAATGTGTTTATCTGAGCTAAAGAGTAAATCGATAAGACCAGTCTCAGACCAACGACACATACTGTTAAGGTAATGTAAAATGTCTATTAGGGTGAGTAGGTAGGTGAACTATGGTAACTTACCAACTATCTCGAGAAAACGACGTTATGAGTCGTATTCCAGGAGCCCGACCTGATCTCATTTTGCAATAAAAAATATATCCTAAAAAAAATCTGAGGTCACCTAGAAAACCGAACAACTTAGAATACTATCCCCATTGGGTTAAATACTAAGAAAAATAATCAAAGTGATACTGGCTTGAATGTAATAACAACTGTTATCAACGGTTGGTTACGTAATATATCACATAAATACACAATGAACTGATTGAGGTATTAAATATAAAAATAATAAATAATTTTATACTAAAAATCGCTAAAAAATGGTTTAATGCTAAGTGCTAATAGAATACAGTAGCAGTCGTTTAGCTTCGACCGACGAGATAAAGTCCGTAAAGCAGCAGCGGTTCTCCATTCTGTGCGCCGGGGTTTTTATGAGTCTAGCCCGAAAGCCAGCCTACCTCCATACAGCTCTAACATATATCCAAAAAGGGGCGTCCGGTATGACAAGAAATCAAATATATAATTATTAGTTTATAAAAAAAACCGAGGTCTATTCCAGTCGATTTTCCAGTCGGACTGTCCCGGCAGACACGTGACCTCCCCAGCCGAGATGACGACGACGAAGCGGAAACAGCTGAGGAGTGGTGCTGGGCCACGGACTGTGGAAGACACGGACGAATCCATACAGAGCTCAACAGCGCCCAGTCAACACAAGTGGACAGTTGCGGTATTGCATTGCAGTTCAAGTAAAAGTCAAATACAGTTAAATCGGGGGTGTTCAATAGGATGATCAGGATCTACCAGTAGATCTCCAAAGGAATGTTGATAGATCCTGAGCAACAACATAAAACAATAATAGTAATTAAAACTAGGAAAAAATATTTCAAGATGCTAATCACTGGACTAAAGTGAGAATAATATAGGCATTGAGTCAAACAGTATAACATGTTATATGTTAACGTAGACAAAATTGTACACCCCTGAGTTAAATCAATGCATTTTTTTAGCAATATTATGATAATGTTACATATTACAAGCTCAAAGTATTTCATACAATGAGGGGAGATGTTGACACTATTAATTTTGTGACAATAAATATAACAAACCAGATGTAAAAAAATATTTTATTCATCATTTGTTAAAGACACACACCTACATTAATTTATAAGCAGTAAAGATAATAACACAGTGTGAAAATGATACCTTTCTAGACAACTTATAAAGTTGCATTACTATTGATATTAATACATAAAAATATTTTGTGGGATATTTTTCATTATTACTTTTCAATCAATCTTTAACCTTCAGATTTAATCAATTTATTTTTTTTTAATTATACATACCGAAAACTGATGTCACAGTCGTGTCTATTTTCTCAGGTATCAAGTCTTTAAACGGGTCAAATAATGAAACATGACATTTTTAACACACATAATAACAGTGATGTTTGCATGGACTAACATTATAAATCCTATAGATCACCTGACAACAGACAGACCAAACAAAAAGCAAAGAACATTCGTCCTCAAGGACATTTTCCAGTTCAGCTTAATGTTTATCGTTTACCGAAGACCCAAGCTCATCATCCCAGAGTGCAACGCTTGGGCATAAGCTGCGAATGAAAGAATAAGAGCAACTGTGAGGCCTGTGGTTTGTTGTTTCACTGAAGCTCATTCTTTGTGAGTACACTGCAGAAAGCAGAGCTGCTGACAGAGTGTTTACCGTAGGTACCTTTGGGATTGTTGTAGAAGACACAGTTGTTAGCACAAGTGTCAGGATGGGAGTCCCAGAAAGAAGAGGCGCAGCAACAGAGAGGAGGAAGCTCTAGTTTCTCCTGAGACAGTCTCTCTTTCACCTGTGCTCTCAGAGCATCGACGTACCTGCAGAGTTTCATTCACATCTTTTATCTTCAACCGTAAAAAGCCATTATATAATAAAAGCTGTGCTTTTTGTTGGCAGTAACTCAATATCAACAGAGTCATCAAACTCACTTCTAACAAACCTAAGAAATAAATTTCCGGCGTTCTGAAATCTTTTTCCTACCTATAAAATCTTCCTACCCGAGTTAACTGTGAATGGCCACAACAAAGATTTCCCAAGTGCACATAGCCTATAACTGGGTTTATTGTTGTTTCTTCACTGAGAAAATATTTCCTAATCAAATATAGTTCCATTATTGATGATGGAATCCCAGCCATTCTATTGGTCATACACCCGTAAAGTCCTAAATTAATTACCTGGAAGTTTCTCTTTGTTTCTCTTCCTTCTTTCTCCTCTGCAGATCCGCAGTTCTCTCCTCCTCTTCCAGCTTCAGCCGTTCTAGAATCAGCAGCTCCCGTTCCTCCAGCATGTGCCTGGCCGCTGCGAGCTGTCGAGCGCCTTCTAATTTCTTTTCCTCCTCCAAACGAATCTGTTCTTTCTCTGCCTTGATTCTATAAGAGGCGCATACGTCCAAGTGAATACATTCTTTCTAAATAATCGTATAATTATTATGAATGAAAATAAGATAAATCTTCTTCTTCTTTAGACTTGTTCCTTTTTTCAGGCCACAATTTCCATCACTCCCTGTCCTCTGTATCTTCCACTCCAACTACCTCCATGTCCTCCCTCACTGCATCCATCAATCTCCTCTTTGTCTCCTACCTGGTAGCTCCATCTCTAGGATCATTCTTCTACCAATGTATCCACTCTGAACATGTCCAAACCATCTCAATCTGTCTTCTCTACCCTTTTCTCCAAACCTTCCTGTCTGTGTTGTCCCTCTAATCACCTCATTCCTGATCCTGTCCATCCTTGTCTCTCCGAAAGACAATCTCAGTATCTTGAACTTCTCCACCTCCAGCTCTGCCTCCTTTCTTCTACCCATTCCTAGTGTCTCTAAACCATACATCACAGATGGTCTCACAACTGTGAGGCTAAATCAATGCTATATTAAAACATGATCCTTGGAATATTGGGCCTTCTTTGGTAAAAATGTAAAGACTTTTGACAAGTACAATACATCTATATTACATAATCTATAAAGTCTATTAATTTATCACACCAACCTCTCTGTCCGTTTCAGATGTTTCCTGTGCTGCATGTTCTCCTTTACTTGCTCTCTCTCATGGTCCATGAACTGACGACGCTGCATGCAAAAGCGAGACTGCCACTGTGCAGATAAGCGGATTAGACGTGAAGAGTTTTCAGAGGGAAAATTCTAATAAATTATTAGCACAAACCTGTCTCTTCAGCTCCTCTTGATCATTCATTGGCCACAAAATCTTTGTGGGTTTGAGACTGGACTCAGAATCAGGTTGTAATTTGTCAGAATCCCAGGTCACGTGTCCTTTGCCCTGAAACACGAACAGTTAAAAAAAAAAGATTATCATTGTTGTAAAAGCAAAAAGAAGTTGAGACAAGAAATGTTTATACGGCACCTAGTCTTGTACTGAGGACACTGTAATGAAATAGCTTATTAATGTTTGTTTTTGTCTTCAGCCCACAAGATTCTTATTAAAGTTTTTGCTTTCATTTTTACCTAAATTAAAAACTGAACACATAATGGTGTGCTGAACTGATTTTTGAAGTTTATTAATACAATACCCATGGGTCAAGTTACATTTTAGTAATACCAGAAAGCACAAACATTTTAAATAGCAATACAGAAAAGATAATTAAAGTAACATTTTGGTACCCTTTCTTTTAGAACTAATTTATTGTCAGTTCTGTGGGGAAATAAAACTACTTCTGATTTGGTTCCTATCGTGCTTTAACCTTCATTTCTTAGAAAAGAAATTCGATGCAGTTAAAAAAACTCAAATATATATACATATCAACTAACCCTGTGCTGAACAAGGGGACATTTATGTTGTTGACTGAAGACAAGACAATCTCCGTCCTCCATTGTGCGAGCATCGTCCTCGGCTTCCTGCTCTTTCCAGACCACATGACGTGCACTTTTCTGCTGGACACAGAGGAAGTTATTGTAATATTGTGCAACATTCACCAAACCTAAAGGAAAATATAAAGAGGAAGAACTGTGAGACACTCACATGTCTGTGCTGAGACATGTTCCAATTTCCCCCAGGAAGGTCTGAGGCTGTTTCTCTGTGGCGACAGTCAGCCAGTCTACGTCTGATGAGCCTCATGCCTTCACTCGCCTGAAAAATCATGGAAAGAAATGATACTTGGAATTAATCATAGTCACATTGTTTTATCACTCACACAGGAAAGAAATGGACTGCCTTAGACAATGGATGCCATAAAGGCAATGCTTAAACACATTTTCCAACATTTAGTTGATACAAACCATATTAAACTTGTTAGAATTAGAACAGTTTAGATCAGCAAAGTGTGTAGAAATCACTATCAGTGATATCTTATGTCTTATATGCATATTTGCATTGTCAATGACAAAAGTATGTAATAAAATACTGTAAAATACTATGTAAATACTGAAAGTATAAGCTGATTCTATGCGTATATTTTGTTATTTTATTTCTTGATTTCTTTTTTTATATGTTAAATGCCTTTTTTATATATATTTACTTATATTTATTTTACCATCATCAGAAGACACTGAATATCATTTGACAGTGAGTGCTCACATGTATTACACCAGTGCTACATGAGGCTCAGCTCAGAACTTTGTCAATTTTGGTTTTCACACCGAACTGTCAGAAAGAGTCTAACAGTCACCTGTGAGGGTGTGAACAGAGTGACTGGAGGAAATACAGTAGGTTGATATATGTAACTTTGGCAAGAGGCAAACTAAGACAGTTGGGTTGCATTTTGGTCATTTATTAAAACAGGTTATGTCGTAATATGAATGTGACTATCTAAAATAGTTTATATTAAAATATATTATTTTTAAGATTAATAAAACATCTGGTTTCATTACATTCATTTATTGAAGAAAATGTTCCCGGCTGAATAAGGAGGCTGTCGTGACTCAGTGAGTCATAGAGTCTCATTTTATAAACTGTTGGTACTGTTTCTGGGCCCTGGTGTTCTGTGTGATTAATTGTCACAAGGACAAACTAAGATGAACACCAAGTCATTACAGCCACCATCGCACCCACATTTGAGCAACTCAGGCACAAATTGCTGAGGCAGCAGCCAGGATTAATATAGAAAAAAGTGTTTTCTAATGATGTAAAGTGAATGGCGGTTAAATGATATTGTAGGTGTGGCCAAGTAACCTGATATAATAATTTAACCAACTCCCTCACCTCTTCACAACTCTGCTCCAACGTCTTGTGTTTTGCAGTACCTCCATGTGACAGCGTCTTGTCCCCGAGAGGCACATGCTTGGACTTGATGTCCAAATGTTCTGGGGTCCTTCTACCAGGTTTCACCTGAATACAACCAATTTTAACAGGACGATTACGCTTCACTCATGAAAATGAATTAACATAGAAAGTCCATTACTCTAATTGATATATAGGCAGTACTCGCTATGAATACGGTATCTTTTTTCCCCATTACCACTAGTTCATTCTGAAGTTGCTGCCTTTTCCTAAGGAGCTGGGTCTGCAGTGCCACACGGTGGCGCACATCAGTTTGAAAACGACGAAGACTCTCTTCATTCTGTCTCCTCCTCTCAGTCTGGAGCTTCTCAGTTATCGAAGCCAGAGTCTGAAACAAGACAGAAGAACAGTTCAGGTTCTGTGGTTCTACTTTATTGCATGGCGGAAGTTGTACTTACAGTAAGATATGTCTGTATAAAATATTTACTCCCTCAGCAATAGGACCTTACTGCATAACACCTTCAATTTATGTATATTTGTATTGTTATTACATTTTCTTCTACTTAAATTTTAATTACATTTTACTACATTCCTTTTATGATAAATGCATTGGTGTATATATGTATTTACTTTTCTATAATGGTTTTTTATTATTCTTATATCTTAAAAAGTGTTTTTTTTAACAAAAAAACATTCAATTTTATTCTATTCTATGTATAGACATTTTCAGAACATGTGATTTCAATAAAACATATTATGTACAAATACCTTTTATAGAGTACGAAGAGAATATCGTTTCATGGTTAATATTTAAACGTGTTAAGAAATATTGGCCGAACCACGCGAATATTATCGGGTGTATTTTAGTAAACGAGGTGAAAAAGACGTAGAGAATAATCAACATTTACGTTCGACTTACTGAAGGGTGTTGTTCAAAATCATGACCGTCCTCCACCCAGGCTCCGACTGCTGCCACCGCCTGGTTCCTCTCTGCCAGAACTCTGTTACTTCGACTGGTTCTGGCTCGTTGTTCTTGATCCCCGTTGACCAACGATTTGTTTTGCCTCTGGTTCTGAGCTTTAACTCGGCTAGCACTCATAGCAACCGACTGTTATACCGACGCGCATCCAAGACGTTGACACAAAGTTCGGCCAGGTTTAGGAACTTTTCCAGTGTCTACTGTCTGTGAGCTTTTATATAATCACACAATAAAATAAAATTAAGCATTGTTGTCCACTTCAGCCCAAGCTTTCGGTTGTTGCGAATCTGTTTGAGTTTCGCTCTTCTCGTCCTTCTCGGCGTAGCTTCAAGACGGCTGTTACGCACTACTGCCCCTACTGTTGAAAATACATATAACATCATTATAACGTTGGCTTGGGTAAATATTTTAAATATACATAACATCGGGTAGGAGAAAATTTCGATTTTCTTTAGTTTTACATTAGAACACTAACACAATCTGAGCTCTACAGTGGCATCTATGGTAACTCCAGAGAATTAGTTATATAAATGATAATCATTCAAAAATTAGCAGCAAGTACAAGGATGTCATTGACGCTTATTTTCAGGTTTAAGTCGTTTATTTTAAAAAATGACAGTATTTAACCAATTAATTGCATCACACAGTGTGCAACGTTGCCATACTCAGATATATAGGTTACTCTTAATGTCAGCGGTTTGGACAGATTTCCGCAGGACATCTGCGCTGGGAGAGGAGTCCAACTGTGGGAACAAATGAGAATACATTATTTTATCAGCAAGAGAATTAAATATAAGGTTAAAAAAAAGGCATAATTAGATTTGTATAAAATAATGCTACATTTTAATGAATTTTAATCACCATTAAATGTATAAATATATTTCTTCATCTGATTTTTTGCAAAAGTAAATCTAAGGAATATTTAGCTCAAAATTTTAGAATCTTTTGAAGACACGAGAAGATTTTTTTTTTTTATTTTTTAGATACAGCAAATAAAATTATTGGGTTAGTTATTAGAGGTTAAAATGTCCAATATGATACTGCTCTTTAGTGTAACAGTTCAATCTTTCTTAAATTAGTTTAAATGTGTTAAAGGTTTTGAAAAAGAAGAAAATGTTTAATGTCTAACCTGTATGGATTTTCCAAGTTTGGCAAGTGCAGGCTTGAAGGTCTCCATAGAGACGGAGTCGGGGCCATTGACATCACTGTAACACTGGTACACAACAGCAGCGATGCTGTAAACCTGGCAGTGATTCAGTACTAATGAAACAGCACAAAGATGAAACGCAGGGTTAATTTACAAAAGTACAAAAAACGGATATTAAAATTTCCCAATACATGACGCCTGGACAGTTAACTGAGAGATCAATAAAGCGTCAATGACCAGTGACCACAGGTCAGTTTCTTCACATGGATTTGTTTGGGATGGCCAATGTCTTTAAGTGCATCAGGGCTAAAATTGACCGAATCTAAATGCAGGAGTGCGTTCCCAGAGAGTGGAGGGAAGCCTAATGCAGCCACATTTCATTTAGTTGGCAGACATTTTGTTCAAAGGCTGTTCCAGTTCTTTCGCTCTCTCTTTCGTCTCACATACACACTCCAGGACTGGGGACAAAATCTGGAATTGATTTCTTGTTCAAGGACACATTCAAGGAGAAAACTTAGAGAACCAACCCTGACAAAAGTTAGATTTATAGTCACAACAAAGAGACTAATACTCTTGTACAAGTGCAGCACTTAGCTTTATTACTTCACAGAGAAGTGATCACTGTGAAGGTCTGCAGTCTAATGTCTTTCCAGGAAGGGTGCAAACCAATGGACAATTCTTTTAAATTGATTGACCAACAGAAACCACCAGTGACATCAGATGAAACAAAATCAACAAGGTTAAGTCAGTGAATGGCACCTTTGTGTTTATAGTTTATTCAGCTGGTTTAGAAGCAAAATATGTCTGAGTCCTGCAGGACAAGGCAACGAGAACAAATATATTGTGCTCACACACCTCTTATAAACGCGCTTTTTATAATGAATAAAGCAAGTTGACCATACACAGCATCTTAACTGTGAGTATGTTGACCTTTCTGTCTAGACAAAATAAGGTATTTCACTTTTATTCACGTTACCATTAAATTTTTCAACTGCCACGGCTGATCATGAGTAATCATGTTAAATCTACAGGCCATTTTTTGTGATTCAATTTTTTTTTTCATATATTTCGATTTTTTTCTCCATATTTCTGGAACAGAAAGAGAAATTTGTTGTTATATGGTTTATTCTAAATATAATGAAGTTGGAAAGTAATTATTTATGCTGTTGTTTTTCATTCATAAAAGAAATGCTTCATTTTTATTGTTGGACCATTTGGTAATACTCTAACTCATCTCTAGAGCAGACATGGGTAAACTAAGGTCCGGGGCTCGATGCGGCCCATAGAGCTTCTTATTGCGGCCCGCCAACCTTGTCAAATTAAATAATTTATTTATAATATCATTAATCTACTGTTTCCCTGCAATGCCCCCAGTAGATGGCGTCATAAAGGCCACCAGAAGAGTAGCAGTTAAAGAAAATAACTTTTTCAAGCCAATTATCTTAGTTCAAATGGATGCTCCATCTTTCTTCTCTTGACTCTGCTCTTGGCCCCTCTGTCCAATTGTAGGACCAATTGTAGCCCGCGAGTCAAAATGCATCTCCAAGAGTGAAACCAGGTGTGTTTCGGCAGTACCTGAAGCTGCGAGCCCAGTGATTATGTTGGGTTGCTCCAGTAATGGGCAGACGGTGTGACAGCTGAATGCACTAGTGTGGAGAGAACGCAGGAATGGGGCAGAGCTGGTGCACAGATAGTCCGCCGTCTTGTAATCAGTCACAGAGGAATCAGACAGCACGGTCACGTTTAGCCCTCTTTGCTGAAGACAACCAAAGACCTGCAGAAGAAACAAAAGTCCAACATATGACGTGAAAAGGACAAATGGACATCTTATGACTGCGAGATGACATTCTACCAGTGGCTATATTATTGGGTACATCTGAAGAAGACTGGGTTGGACTCTCCCACGTACTGAACTTGCAGAAGTGCCTCGATTTTACTTTCCAACTGGATGGAGTCCATTAATTTTGATTACACATATCAGACAAGAGTTGAATTAAATTGTGGATTCCATTGAACCTCTAGTGACTGGAGAAGCTAGATTGCACATGTTCAGAAGAGGCACAGTGATTATATTTGTAGAGGAATGATCCTAAAGATGGAGCTACCAGGTGAGAGACAAGGAGAGACAGGGATGGACAGGATCAGGAATGAGGTGATCAGAGGGACAACACAGACAGAAAGGTTTGGAGAAAAAGCTGGAGAAGACAGATTAAGGTTACAGTGGACATTGGTAGAAGAATGATCCTAGAAATGAGGCTACCAGGTAGGAGACGAAGAGGAGATTAATTGGTACGGTGAGGGAGGACATGGAGGTAATTGGAGTCAGAGTAGAAGATACAGAGAACAGGGTGAGATGGAAATTGTTGACTTGCTGAAGTGGCCCCTGAAAAAAGGGACAAGCCGAAAGGAAAAGAAGAAGAAGATTGAACTTCTAGTGACCCTTTGTGTAACTAACAGCAATTATGTGGCTGCTGCTAAAGCTGCAGTCAATCTTATCATTGCACCAAAAAAACAAAAAAACAAAGTGAGGAACTTAAGTGCTTCAAGTCTCTAAAGAAGCTGCTTCCCCACGTTTTGCCGTGCACTAAATAACAACAGTTGATTCTGTGGCTTTTTTTGCAGCTTTTAAAGAAGATTTATGAGGCGCTCACTTCGTGTGACACCTGCCTTTTTTTCTAAACGCTTCCAGCACTCTGTCACCCTATAACGAGAGTCAATTTACACCTTCAGAAATGCAAAATAAAAATGTGCGAATCAATTACCTGATCTGATCGCATTTTCCACCTCCACTGCAGCTCACGGAGACTTGAAAAGCACATCGCAAATCACCCTTGTTCCTCTTTCAGGGTAACATATTGTGATGTCGGCCTGTTTATTTTTTTTTCTACCCCAAAACTCACTGTCACACTGTTTATGCCACAGTGAAAACAGCCGCGTGTTTAATATTAGCTGCACTTTAATCCCCCGCAAGCTGTTGCTTGGTCACTGAGACAGGAGCAGAGCTAATGTGAGTAAATACACAGAGATATGAAATGGAGATCGGCGCCACCGTGACAGCACCAGATCATTATAATGAGCCATTTATCCTCCTTTCTGTGATCAGCCTCTCTATCTGCTGCCCTCAGCACCATATGGCTGCAGTGCCAGAATAAAGAGAAAGATAAGTCATTTTTAAAAAGCTCTGAGTAAATAGATAGATATTTAGCTCCTTAGATAGAGAGACAGACAGATAGATAGATGGAGAGACAGACCAAACAACAAATTATATCATTCTCCATATGGTATAATCAGGTCTGTGCGGTTTTACTGCTGCCTCTTAAAAATTGCTGAGGACGGGGAAACTTTTGGGTGTTATACTTTAACTGCAACATTCAGAGAGGTAGGCAGAGCTTACCTTTTCAGTCCACTGAAAAAGCTGGTCATCTGCGATGTGGCAAAAGACTTGACATATTAAAACCTACGAGTGAAAGTAATGGAAGAGACATTTTATTACAGTAAAATAATAGAACAGAAAGTCAGATTAATTAGCCCTCTTTGTTTTCATTGTTTTGCTTTGTTTCCTAGCACCTATCGTTTATTTTTACAGTTTTCCCTTATTCATCAGAACCACTTGCCAAATCACAGCTCTATCTCTAACCCTAAAATCTAAATGGAGACACAACATTATTAACTAGACACCAGAATATGTAGGTGTTTGAGATTGTACTTATGTGTGTGTGTAGCATCCACCATCCATTTAGACAAGAGCTTTTCCTGCAGGGAACAGAGGGGGAGCTGCACGCTCTGTGTTCATTAACACTTAATTAAAGCCAACGAATATTCAATGTTTCAAGGCAGATGTCAATTTGTATTTGCAATCACTTGTGAACACATTTTTGTTGCAATCGTTTGTTTCAAAGGAGAAAACACGTTGCTGAGTTCATCCCACTAACTATTCTTTTTTTTTTCTCCTTTCGACTTGTCCCTGTCGTGTGTATCTTCTACTCACATCTAATTGTGCTGTCATTTACATCAAAAAGTCTTAACAAGAATAAAACACGAAGCCCCACTTATGGAGATGGAGCTACCAGGTAGGAGACAAAGAGGAGATTGATGGATGCAGTGAGGGAGGACATGGAGATAGTTGTCAGAGAAGACGAAACAGAGGACAGGGGGAGATGGAAATTGTTGACTCGCTGTGGCAACACCTGAAAAAGGTACAAGCCAAAAGGAGAAGGATTTTCCAAACAAACACACTCCAGTTGGCTATAATTGCCAGTCTTTTCTTGCAGTTCACATTTCTAGGCCCAATAAGAGCAAACAAATACTTGCAGAAATGTGAGCAAATTCCTCAGATGTCTTCAGATTAATTTGTGGTTTCTTTCCTCACAGTATCAGTCGTGCACCGCTGCTTTGCAAGGTGAGTGAGGCTTCGCCTCCTGCTCATTAAATCTCTGCAACCACGTGAAGGCAGCAGTCATAGAAATGTGCGATAAATCTGAGGCTTTCTCAGCGGCACGCTGCCGTCACACGCAGCTGCCGACTATGTTTATCTTGATTAAAACAAACACACCTGAGAACATGTGAAAACGACCTGGTTATAAATCTGCACAGCGAGCTGCCTCGGCTCATTAATCCCTTGTGTCGCGGCCTACTTTCCAACTTTTATAACATAAGTGGGGCTTCATGTTTTATTCTTGTTAAGACCTTTTGATGTAAATGACAGTGCAGTTAGATGTGATGAAAGACACACACAAAATTAGATGGAGATTGGAAATCATAAAAGCGCGACAGATGCTGTCATCATATTATTCCCTCAGGTTTGGTTTGCGTATTTGAGGCACAACAGTAAAGAAATACAGTGTCATAATAAAGTTGTTCATAATACAAGTCTATAATGAGTGGGGGCTGGATATTCTGCAGAATCATTACGAAAATCACATATTTTGAACAGACTGCAATCAGCTGCTCAGTACAGTGAGAAACTCACAGACGGATCGTCTTTGTTTCTGTGAAAAACACATGCCGACTCTTTGCCGCTCTGACCGGTCACGGCCTTTGTTCTCTCATTCCAAATAGATGCATGACCCACAGTTTCCCAGGATGGAGAGGTGAGAACGTACACTGACAGAAACCCTGCGGAGAAGGATTCACAATTGTTCTTCAAATAGCAAACTCTGTTTTTCATCTGTTAGTCTCAATAAAAATATTATTTAACATTTTGTAGATGATAAACATGTGCTTTACATGGTCGGTTGATTATTTGCAATAATCAACTAATATCAATTTTGACAACTAGAGAACAAACTAGTATGTTAGAAACACCATCAATTAACCCTTTTTTGAAAGCTTTTTTTTGCAATCATTTGGCATTTATCAAGATCATGGCTCACTAATTGATAATTGATTGATAATTCATGCCACACCAAAGTCATCGCAATATTTGGAAAATTATTATATTTTGAAAGGGAAGTACAAAATGAGTCAGGAGTACACTAGTACCTCAATGTGGAGGTTGCTCAACACACCAAAGCAAGACATGAAGGGTTTCAAACCCAATTTTCTGGTAACAGGTCTATTTGAACTTACTGACTCTAAATGTATCTCCTAGAAAATTGTCAGAATAAAAGTAGTATAAAATTACTTCTTCATCTTCTCCTTTCAACTTGGCCCTCTATCGGGGGTTGCCACAGTGAATCAATATTTTCCATCTCCCCCTGCACTCTGTATCTTCTACTCTGGCCCCAACTACCTCCATGTCCTCCCTCACTGCACTCATCAATCTTCTCTTCATCTTCTACCTGGTAGCCTCATTCATAGGATCCTCTTCTACCAATATTCACTATAACCTAAATCTGGCTTCTCTGGCCTTTTCTCCAAACCTTTCTGTCTGTGTTGTCCCTCTAATCACCTCATTCCTGGTCCTGTCCATCCTTGTCTCTCCTACAGAGAATCTCAGCATCTTTAACTCCTCCACCTCCAGTTCTGCCTCCAGTCTCCTGACTATTCCTAGCGTCTCTAATCCATCCATCATGGCTGGTCTCACAACTATCCTTTAAACCCGTTCCTTCACCTTAATTGACACTCCTCTATCACAGATGGCTCTTTTTTTCTCCAGCTGTTCCGTCCTACCTCTACCTCCATGACCCCTCTTCCACTGTCTCCACTGCTCTAAACAGTTGATCCTTGATTTAAGCGCTAAACCTCCTCCACCACCACCTCAGCTTGGAAAACTTACCATTCCACTATACTCCCATTCATACTACATGCCATATGCATCTGCCTTTTAGATACACTCATTTCTAGGTTTTCATAGACAAATTTCCTCCAAGCAATATCATCAAGGCATTTTAATCCAACATCCAGTTATGAGTCATAATAGTTCCATTCGCACTGGGTAGAAGATGAATGAATAAATATTTTATATAGACTTTACCAGACCAGCAATATTATCCAGTGTGCTGGTAAGAAGCATTTGTCACAGGTGAGGTGATTTAAAGTGTTACTTACTGGCAGCGTTGTGTCCCACAGCAAGAATAAAATCAGAAAACTGCAACTTGTTTCCGGACTGCAATGACTGAGACACATCTGAGCTCCAGTGCAAATGAATTTCTCTGATGAAAAAGAAACAAGCAATTAGGATAAATCAATGCAGGCCAAAATGTCTACAACAATAATGCAGGTTAGGACAATATTTTAATGTCAATAAAGGAAATGAAGGAAAGCAAACTCCTTGTTTGACCTCTGCATTTACCAAAGTGAACAGTGGGCAGCTTTGAGCGCCCAGGGAGCAGTGTGTGGGGACGGTGCCATGCCAGTGGACCCCAGTCGTAATCTGGTCCAAACTGTCCCAAAATGTATGTACTAAGAAACTGTGTACTAATAAATGTATGTACTCAGAATTACAGCCAAGCTAGTTTAGTGATCTTGGGTTGGACATGTCCAAAAGTTAACAGTGACCAATGCGTTTATTAGCCAAGACTCATATAGGAAAGGAAAGCAACTCTTTGTCATCCTTGACATTGTGATTCACACCACTGCACACAAGAAATTATGTATTTTACCTCATAAATGCGCCCTGGGAGCAGTGAGTGTGGACAGTGTCATGTTCAGAGGAGCTCAGTGATAACCTGGCAGTTGGTGGATTCCTACCTGGAGCCCTCAAGACCCCAGTCCGGTTCCTTAACCACCAGGCCACTACTGCCCCAGTCATTAGTTTATTTCTTATTGGATTATATGACACTCACCCTAAGTTTACAGTAGATATGACTTCATCACAAATGTGGCAGAATTTAAGCTCCTGCTCCTCTGTCACTAAAACAAAACAGGTGTGTGTATCTTTTTTTTTTTTTTAATCAAAGGAGCACATTATAAAAATGAGTCTGTAAATATTCTGACCAACGCTTCTTTGACTAACTGAACGATTTAGCTGCTCTAATGTCAGCACTAAATCGGTCCAGATGTTTTGCAACTCTGTTGTCATCAGCGTTAAATAATAATTCCTCCCTAACTGTTAGAACGTTAGCAGTTATAAGCATACACGTTGGCTATACGGTACCAAAGCTGACCGCATGTAATATAACATTTTAAATTTAATCGGCTACCGAAGATAAATCCCTATTTGGACCACACTGTCCCCCCAAAACCATCAGAGCGTTATTTGAAGTATGGAACTTCTGGAATTTTCTACTAGTCAATCTCAACGACCACTTGTCATCGTGCTAGCAGACCAGCTAATGCCCATTACCTCTTTTCCTCCAACTCTCTGCGGATTTGCTCATCTTCCTCGTTGTCCACTACCTCCTCGTCGTCGTCATCGTCTTCCACTGCCCGAGAAAACACCGACAAAACTTCACCAAAAAACGTGGCCATGGTACATTAGTTGCAAAAATTTAAAACGAAAGTTAGACTAAAGCCTGAGACCGTCACCAATGACGTAGACCGTCAACTTCCGCTTACTATGGTACATTCAGAATAAAAGCCCCAGCAGCGACAAAGGGAAGAGATTCTTCAGATTTGTAGAAAGAAATAAAAAGAATGATAGAAAACACACAATTCGAAAATGACAACGATAATGTGACAAATGTATCATAAAGATAGATAGATGCAGATAGATTAGTCATACAAGGGTTATTTTTTACAACAGTCGAAAATCATTGCAAAAAAAAATAATGATAGATGATCTGACATTACATATAAATACCATGCATAAATACGGATGAAAATTAATAGATTTCCTCATTGAGCATAAAGATCATTGTTTGCCCATTTTCTGTTTTTCTTTGTGGCATATTTCCACCATATCTGTTCTTAAATTAATAAATGATAAAGACTGTGCCTCAGCAGAAGATTCAGGATGCACTATTAGGGAATATATTATAACTTAGATATGTGTGAGTAGGAATTCAGGACAGACTACTATGTTATTTTTGGCCCTGTGTCAATCACAGATGAAGCTGATACACCCGACAACTACACACACTCCCTGCTGGTCATACATAATTAACATGAGTGAAACAAAGATGGGAAACACAGGTTCTGGAGCAGGAGCGTCTCCAGTTAGCCGGAAACAAAAGTCAACTCATGTTAGGGCAAATTGGCTTCAAGTTAACTGCAGAACATCCATCCTTTCCCTTGTGTTTCATAATTCATTTTCCTGTAAGCTGTGCCCTACGAGATGAGGGACAAACAGAAATGTGATGACATCAGCACGGCCATAAACATACTTCATTGTCACTAGGAAATGCCTGGTGTTGGAGAGACAAATTGGATTGCAGGGCAAAGCCTGGAGTGGAATAGAAAGTAAGCTCTGTTACCCGTGCAGTGCAGTAATGTAGCAGGAGGCCATAAAGTAACAACAGAAAGGTTTCCTGTCACAAAAATAGAGAAACATACAAGGAGGAAGCTTCAGGCTGCTGTTAATATAATTGATAGTAGAGAGAGTGAGAGTAGGAGGGCAGGGCAAAGCCTCTGGGCTCAAGTCAAACAGAGAGGAACGACAGCAGCAGGACAAACATGGAATACCATCACAGCAGTGACCATTAGGAAGGAACATGGCAAGGCCATTTTTATGGAGTTTTTTTCAGTGTTTCACCTCTTTTGTCTACAAGGTCAAAATACAGTGAAAATAATTTGCTCCGTCTGTTTGTCTGCCCTAAGCTTGAGTCAGAAGCAGCAGCTCTCTTCCAGGCTGTCGTGCAGCTTGGCACAGACAGGCAATGACAATTTAATGGGCAGCACAACAAAGACAAAAAGCATATCTTGTACTATCATATGATTTACTGGCACTCGGATTCAATCAAATTAGGTAATTCAAGGGCAGGGAAAAAAGCAATTTGTGAATCAAGCTTTTAAACCCGGAGAGAAGCCATAAAGCTTTTACTTTGATTTAAAGAATTTGCAACTTAACGAAGCTTAATGTCGCAGAGGGAATAGGAAATCAACATTAACATATTTGATTACATAGAACATATCACAGTTGAACAAAATGCAGAGGGAGCAGATAAAATCCTTATCAGCAGAATTAAAGTGCTGAAAAGTCCATTGTGGTCGACATACCATGACAGTATTAGAAAATACTTTATTTCAAACTGATGCCAAATTATAGCTAGGTTAGTAACAAGTAAGCAACAAGGGAATAAACCTATTAAAATGTCATTTAGTCAAATACAAATTAAAACACGAAAAGAGCTTGCTAATAAAAAAAAGCTAAAATAAATGTAGAAGGAGAAATTAAACAGTGCAAGCCAGCAACAAATCAGGCAAACATCAATAACAACATAAATTTATTGATATTAGAGTGAGGTGCTTGTTGTATTATCAGTAAATCTGCCATTTGGAGCAGCCAAGTATTGTCGGTTCAGCCACCAAAACCTGTTTGCACAGTATAAGGACCTTCAAGAGGTTGGAGATGCTGGGGATTGAACCCAGGACCTCATACATGCAAAGCATGCGCTCTACCACTGAGCTACATCCCCAACGATGACTGAAGTCATCCAGTTATTTACAATTTTGTATTTATGCAGTGGTCAATAAAAAATGTCTGTCATGCCCTCTAGGGGACAGAACTGTTTTATTTTTATCCCTCGCACTGCTGACCCAAACCCCTTAATAATGTGTATACCTTAACTGTGAACCGTTGTTTGTGCTACCACCACCTAGTGGCTGGAGGTTTCCTATCCTTCACGCATTAACGTAGTAGTACACAGTACACTTTTCTTTGTGCCATGTTCCGAACAGAAGCTTTAATCCTCTTGACCGATCTGTGGTGAACTTCAAACTTGATTTTGTTTGCAAACAATTTAATGAGTTGCCGCCACCTAGTGGCTGGAGGTATATTATCCTTCAATCATTAACTATGGTGAATAGTACACTTTTCTGTGTGCAACGCCCTAACTGGAATCCCTTAACCCATTTCCCCATCAATAATTGAGCCTCAAACAGTTAGCGATGCCAGGGATAGACCTCCTATTTGCAAAGCATGAGCTTTCCCACTGAGCCAGATTCCCATAATTGCTCAAAAAAGTAGATATTCCTAAAAAGTATTTCATTGTAGCATATCTGGCAGTATTTTAATAGAGTTCTTATGCAGTGGCCCACTGTTACTTTTTGTCTCTGCACTCTGTAGGGGACGGAAATGTTTTCACCTCCCTGTGCCAAACCCCTGCAAGTGCCTGATTATACTGCATGTATAAAAACCAAAGCATGAGTTGTTGCCACCTAGTGACTGGAGGCTTGTTAACGCCATCAGTCCGTAGCACACAATCCTGTGAGCCATGTTCCAATTGATTGATTTTAACAAGATCCCTCCATCTGTAGTGGACCTTCAAAAGATTGGAGATGCTGGGGATTGAACCCAGGACCTCATACATGCAAAGCACGCGCTCTACCACTGAGCTACATCCCCACAGAAAAAGCTGAGAATTAATAGTAAAGGTGAAAGTGAGTCAAAGTTCAGCTGAAAGTGAACTGAAATAATGTTAACTATGAAAATTTCAACAGTGCCCCGGAGAAGGAGTACATTTCTACAGCTGCAATTCTGGTGCAAAAATAAATACTGCAACATTTTGGAGTCTTAGCGTTTTCCCAAACTTGTGAAAATCTCTCATTTTCACAATACTTAAACACGATATTGTTAAACATCTGCATCTTCTTCATTGCTCCATGAGTGCACCCCTACATGCATGAACTCATTTAATCAAACCACCTACAAACAGTCACATTAGCCGGGGGGGAGGGAGATGTGCCCTCCACCTCAGATGCATGACAGTGGATTGTGGGAGGAAAGTGGAGTGCCTGGAGGAATCCCACGCAGACACACAGTGAACATGCAAACCCCACATGGAGGAGGATCAGTTGCTTAGGAACAGCATTGTTCCTCAACTATCACTGTGTGATCACTTCAGAGTAAGGTGTGGGTTTTATTCACACAATCGTGTGCGTATGATAGAAAAGGGCTCTGACAATGCTCGTAGGTGCCTTCAAGGTGGGAGGAGAGGTTTAAAATGCTGATGATGTGTCATCCACCAGCGGAGAAAGCCATAAATATAATGTCAGGGAGGACATTGTGCAGAACTGGGCGTTTAGAGAAATGTGAGGTTGTATGGTGTAGCTGTCAAACACACTTAGTTTTCCCGTTGGCAACAATGGAAACTCACTTCTCAAAATGACTTCATTACTTTTTAACTACGTTCCTTTTTCTCCGTGGTATGCTAATGTAAAAAAAAAAAAATCTTGAAGAGATGAAAGCAGAAGACTGGATGTGAATGCACAGGAATTTGAAGATGAGAAAAAAAGAAAAAAAACAATACCAGGGAAGAACTAGAGCAAGAGAAAGCAGGTCAGGCTGGATTCCAGTCAGTGAACATCTGCTTATTATTCGCCTTTTTTTTTAATTCAGCCTTAAAAACAACAAATTGAATGACTTTTTCTCCCAGCTGGTGCTCTGTGTGGACCTGTTTTTTTTTTTTCTGTCAATCAATCGGAGCAATTATTACCGTAGGTAACCTAATGAGGAATACGAGGGAGTCGTACTCTTATGTTCTTTGTATTTTGACCCAGTTTTTGATGCACACAGTTTTCTGTGTCAAAAAATAGTCCAGTTATTCACAACATTATGTTAATGCAGTGGGTAATGTGGCCGTAAAAATATCTCCTTTGTAGCGTAAAAACCACTACCTGAACAGATGCCTTCTAATGCTAACACTCAGATGCATTATGCCATGCCCCCTGTAGGGGACAGAAATATTCTTATGCTTTCCACCTCCTGACCAAAGCCCCTGGAAGTTGAAATACTTTTGAGAACCTGATAATATGTATATTTTAGTAAAAAACTGTACGGGTTGCTGCCACCTAGTGACTGGAGGAATTATATCGTTCAAGAATTACAGAGGTAGAACACATATGTCACGCGAATCATATCCCATTGGAAGCAACACACACAACATACACCCCATGGCACTTCACTGCGTCCCTTAAGAGGGCGCTCAACCCACTATTTAAGAATTACTGTTCTAGTGGTGACATAGTGGTTGAAGAAACAGATTTGGATTTTTGAGGTTTTGGGTTTGAATCCGCCACTGAAGTTCACCATCTGGACCCGTGTAACTTCCGGTGGGTTCATCACCCAGAGGGAGCCTCACAGTATGGTGCAGTGTGATTTGGGTGGCAGTCATGGAGACTGCTATTCTGCAACATGGTAGATAGATAGATAGATAGATAGATAGATAGATAGATAGATAGATAGATAGATAGATAGATAGATAGATAGATAGATAGATAGATAGATAGATGGATAGATAGATAAATGATAGAGCAAAGCATAGAAAAGTCCATTCCAGGCCTTTGTGTATCATCATAACCCTCATGTTCTCTCCACCGTCATTATCTGCGCTCCCACCACAGTCCACCAAAGTAATTACTGTAATGTGGAAAAAAACCTAAATGGACGACATCTTTCATTTTCAAGATGACCTTCCTTTATAGGTAGCTCAAAGCAGGAAGCTGCAACCTGTGTGTGTGTGTGTGTGTGAGAGAGACTTCATTTAGAATGCAAAAATGTAATGTCCTCATAATAAATGCACACTCTCTGTCACACACTGATGCCTGGGGACAGAGAAATCATTAAGCAAAAAGAAAAGTCAATTTGTGGAAGATATTTCCTCCCTCTTTGTGTGGACAACAGCCTCATTCTTCCCTCCCTGAAGCCATTTCTGCAGCACACAAGACAAAGTTGGTCATTGTCTCCGTCTGTGAGTCCGTCCCCGTGCAGGTGCGCCGGTGTGTGTGTGTGTGTGTGCAATGCATGGTAAAACCTGCTTTGGTGTAATTTGTTATAAATTCTGCTGACAGGGACTGGGAATGAGAGTAGTAGTGAGTATGTGGAAGGAATATCAAGAGGATTTGCTCTAGCCTGGTGACGGTCTGCAGCTTTAGATATCAGCTCCTTCACATGAAGATGCAGTCACGCAACACACACACACACACACACACACACACAATGACCTCAAATTCGTGATTTCAGTTTCCTCCTCGCTAAGTAAACGGGCACAAATACACACACCTC
Organism: Paraplagusia blochii; assembly: GCA_016785265.1. Classification (NCBI taxonomy): domain Eukaryota; kingdom Metazoa; phylum Chordata; class Actinopteri; order Pleuronectiformes; family Cynoglossidae; genus Paraplagusia; species Paraplagusia blochii. Next base: position 136,541 of record JAFBJS010002536.1, on the reverse strand, counting down.
CAGCTACTGAAGTCGACATAATTACAACGCTTAGCCTCATAAAACTGTTCTTGTTAGCGTTAATAATTCTGATAAACACAGGCTGAAGACAGCTCCGCTCGGTAATGGGTAAGAATGATGAAGAGAGTCATTACGCAGTAGAAATACGAACCTTCAATCACAGTTGGAGTTTGTGATGTATCTACTAATCATCTAAACCAGGCATGGGCTAACTAAGGCCCGGGGGCTGTATGTGGCCCGTTCAGCTTTGTAATACGACCTACGAAAAAATTTAACTTATATTTATTGTGATTATACTTAGTATAAAAGTACAATGATGTTTGTATAGTAAAATTATGACATATGACGAAGAAAAAGTTTGGCGGCCCAGATTAAAATCCAAAAGGGCCAGGTCCAGCCCTCGGGCCACAGTTTGATCTATCCTCTATTAACCTGGGTCCAATTTTAGGATGGACTGTGTCCTGCAAGTAGAACCTTGCCCTGGCCTGATCCAAGCTGTAGGTGGAATCACATTCTCTTAGAAAAATACACAACTTTGATTCTACTTTCGGACACAATCCTGTCAAGACGAGAAACATCCCACAGTTTCTGTGTTTTGCGACTTACCAAACCCCACCAGTTTCATATGCGAATTCACCAAACCCTACTTTTGATTGGGTGAGTGTGTCTTGACCTCGGTGGGGTCTTGACCTCCGCGGGGTCTTGACCTCCACTGTAGAGGCTCCACCGAACCCCTGGGAGTGAATCCAGGTGAAGAACCACTGAGAGTTCCCTCTAACCCTGAAATGGAATGGACAGAGGTGTGACTATAAAATATAATTTACATTCAATTTAATTCAGATTTTCTTTTTTCTTCGCACTCTCCGTTAATAAATATAGGATTGAGATAAGCAAACAAACCTTCTATCTAAGATTAGGAGTGTAATTATCCATCAGGACTTTTTAAATAGTCTGTTAATTATAAATAATCTCTGCAAAATTTCCAAGCCCATAAAAAGTCTTTGGATGTAAATAGATATTTACCACAGATCATTTTGTCACAGGTCCTAAAATGTTACTTAAATGTTACCAACTAGGTTAACACAAAATATATATATATTTTTAAGTCGAGACCATGAGTTTTGGATGTATTTAACAAATAATATGGAACAGATTATAACTGCAAACCTCTCTCAGAGCTTTTCATTAAAAAACACCACACTTCCATATATGGGCAACATTTCCTCTTGATGTTGTTGACGGCAAATGTCAGCGTACTTAACATATCTGAGTCTAACTCTAAAAAAAAAAAAAACAAACAAGGCACTGACGTTGCTCAGTTCCACCTCAGCACGTTGCGCGCATCATCAGCCAATAATGCTGTTTGTCCTTTAAATTATAGCTGGTGGTGCGTCATCACCAAAATGGAAATGATTTTCAAGAAGCCGGGGAGACATATTTAACGGGGTCATAAAAGGCCCTGTTGAATATGTTAATATTAATCTAAAAACTGTTAAATCCCCACTGCCTGAACCATAATAGTGTATGCTCCATCACATCTGGTCAGCAAAGATACAGAAGAGAGCAGACCACCCTCTCCCACTCTCCCTCTCTCTGACGGAAGATGCCAGAGTGCTACATATATATATATAAATACACATATATCTTAGATATAAATGGGTTACCTGAGCTCAACAACATTTCAGGACTTAATGCGTTTGCAGATTCAGTCTCCACTCCTGTGATTCCTCCCACGGCTACAGACCAAACCCGCAAACTCTCATTAAAACTACCATTATTTGTATGTTGTGAACATTAATCTCAGCGCCATCTCCTCCGTGACCCGTGTTCTAACCGCGGTCGGACACCGAGAGGTTTGGCCTGGGAAAAAAAAAACGTGGGATTTGTATGAATTTTAAATGGAATGGTGTAATCGCTCTCCGCTAAACATCCCTCAAACATACGCCACGCTTTAAACTGTGCTTGAATAGTTGTATAAATCTTTCAGTACGCACTCACCTACAGTTAGTTTATCACCCAAGGACCAGCACTTCTTCCCAGGGCCATTCATTTTTCATGGAGCCCTGCTGGTGATGGAGCATGTCCACGTAAGGACCAGAGAGTTACTGTGAGAATCCCGGGCGCTTTCGCTGTGAATTTAAAGCAGTACAGAGACCTTTATCGGATTCAACGCTTTTTCCAGGATTAGTCATAATTGCTACTATCATTCATGAAAATGATGAATCATTGTTAAATAATGCAGGGATGGTTGACACCTGGACAGGATGGGGCTGTGAGACCGGTTTATAGGAAAATTGAGTGTTTTTGAAAAGGTCAGTTCTCAGTGATCCCTATAAGACGGAAGAAATGAAGATGTTCCCTCATCCCCGTCTGACAACCCAGGCTGTGATTTACCAGTGCACATAACTTAACGCAGTGTTCCCCAACAGTTTTTGTGCCACGGGCGAGTTAAATGTCTCGTACTATTATCAAGGACCAGGCGTTAAGTTGTGACAGATAAATACCCTTTAATATAATAATATTTATGGTGTTCTGAAATATCTTCCTACCTATAAAATCTCCCTACCCGAATTAACTGTGTATGGGCACAACAAGGATTTATCAAGTGCACCTGGCCTATAATTTTCTGCTACCAGACCTGTATAAAAAGTTAGAATCTTGTATCAATGACTCTGTATCATTTTGAGTTTATTGTTCTTGTCTTCACTGAGAAAATATTTCCTAATCAAATATAGCTGCATTATTGATGATGGAATCCTAGCCATTCTATTGGTCAGTTCTTTTGTTTATATGGGTATGGATCAAGTGGAAGTAATAGCCAGATGGAGCCAAGACGAAACATTATTTCTCCTGGGGCCCGGCACCAATTCACCCACGGACCAGTACCGGTCCCCGGCCCTGTTGTTGGTGACCACTGACTTAACGGATCTCGTCAGGTAAATTCAAATATTAAGCAATGGCACTGGACAATGTTGCCTACAGCAGGGAGCTGGTAAAATAAAAGCAGTTCTTAGATGATTTATGAACGTTGTAAAGAAGGACATAAAAATATTTAATGCAAAACGAGGAGATTGGCTGAGACCGAAGCTGACGATCCACTGTAGCAAACACTAAAGGGAGCAGCAGAAAAGACGTAGCAGGGAAGGAGCAAGGTGAAAACCTCGGTAAAGTACATTTGACAGAAAAGTTTGGGATCTTTAAATGTTCTATAGTAGAACATCATGTCTGTTTTTGTGCCATTTGTTTCAGATGTAATTAGAGATTACATTTGCCGGAGGGCAATTCATTCTTCTCCTCATAATCAGCTGTATAGACTCATGATAGTACCGTATGATTATAGTAGTGGGTTGGTGGTTGTCAGGGTCCGGCTCTGAAGCTTTTAAATGCTGCAGCAGCAAGGTAAAAACAGCTGGCACCCACAAAATCAACAAACATCAATAAGAAGAAGCCTGGCTCTGTCTGCGAGGTGAGATGGGCAACTTGATTCTCTCGCCTGACAACGGCCATCTGTCTGCTTCAAAATAAAAAATGTCTCAGCGCTTCCTTTATTGGAGGTATATTTTAATTTGATTTTCTCCGGACAGTCCAGGAGAATGGCATGTGATGACTTTGTCTCCCAGCTCTGCTTTAAAGGTGCAGTGCGTGACATGCAGATCGCATGGGTCAAACTCTGGCCAAATCTGGCCCACAGTGTTACTATATTTGGCCTTTGCATTTAACCCATCACTAGGGGGCAGTCAGCTGAGCAGTGTGAGGGGACAATAGCATGCTTAGGCCACCTCGACTGCATGTAACTGCATGGGGATTCGAGCCGGAGACTTTGCGAACCTAAGTCTGTGTCCTTAACCACTAGGCCAGTGGTGGCCTAGTGAAAGTGGACTTGGGTCCAATCCTGAAGCTGCCCGGTTGCCACTGAAGTACTCTTAGCATAGCACTGTCCTGACCCAGATAACTTCCAGTGAATCTTCTCACAGGAAGTCTCACAGTATGGTGCTGTGTGATTTAGGTGTCAGTCATGGAGACCGTTTTATTATATATTTGATTATTTCGTAATTTAATTTAATAAAGTTCTATCTATCTATCTATCTATCTATCTATCTATCTATCTATCTATCTATCTATCTATCTATCTATCTAATGTGTTTATAATGTAGAGTTGTTCCAGATAGAAAACTATGTGTACATTCCATATTTGGAGGGAAGGGAAAACATGAACAATTGCCATCAATCGTTCAAATAATATAAAGTTCTGCCTTAAGTCTAGTTCCAGTTTTAGTTTACGATTGATACTGGACTGGTGGAGTCCATGTAGCATATCACTTACTTTGTAGTCCATACCTCAATAGTGTTTGAATCTTGTCCCTTGACCTTTACATTTATTTGCGACATATAGGAAGCAATCGGTGAGACAAGATACTCGCTCAAGGTTAAATTTCTTCATCCTGAGCCTATGATTTTTAAGTTGAAAGGTAAATCCCTGCACTTCCTTAATTTTCATGACAAGACTTATGAAAGCAAAAAAATACATAAAATACATTCTCCTGATGTCCAATACATCCAGGAAACTTGGAAACTTCAGCAAACTTCAACAGCCTCTCAAAGTTGCCTTTCTAACTCCATATATCAACTGCTCAACCTTGGCTGTCCCTGTGATATCCTCGTTTCTAATTCCGGCCTTCCTTAATCACTTCCTGTGAAAATCTCAGCATCTTCAGGGCAGCCTCCTCAGACTCAGCTTCCCGTCACAGTCTGGGTCACACAATAATATGTCAACTCTGTCAATCATACCAACAAACTTCACTGCAGGGGATTTTATCCGCATTTGCTACTTTGTGACACACTCACGCTGTAGCTAAAAGACTTGAACACCACAGGGGGGGAAAAGGCACTTTAATTAATAATCCAATTGACATGAAGTTATGGCTTTTTTCAATGGGAACTCCGCCGCATAATCACATCTGCTTAGAGGACACGATCAGACAGCGGAAAAGTTTTCCCATGCAAATGGAAAAGTGCTGTCAGCAGCTTCAAAGCCTCAGTGGGTCAGGGTATGTCCTCATTGTGGAAACACACTTCCACTGTGTTCTGTATCCTTCAAGCACAAGCTTCTATTTTTGGAGCCGATGTCACGTTGCCTGCAGTCAGGGAGGAGCTGAGGCTCAACCGTGGTGGTGATCTAAATTACAGGGTTTCAAACCTATTCCAATGTGATTTGTCTGTCGAAGAGACCGTCTCTACAGGACAAGGAGAAGTCCCTAAAGCCACAGTATTGCTGCATTTTGTGGACGCTTTGATTTATGACTAGTTCGAAAGTAGTGTCTCCCAGATGAAGATCTGTTCATCTTCCTCCGCTTATCCATTGCCGGGTCTCAGGGGCAGCAGTCTCCATAACTGCCACCCAAATCACACTGCACCATACTGTCAGCCTTCCTGTAGGTGGTGAACCACTAAGCCACCGCTCCTGCCACTTGTTCATTATATATATAATATTTATATATTTTTATATTATTTATATATATTCATCTTCATCTTCACTTATCCGTTGCCGGAATGCAAGGACATTCGGCGCCACTGCCGACTGTTTCGGAATATTGTTTCATAAATACAAAGTCCCATTAAACACATGCTCCCTTTTCCTTATGTGGGAACTCTCGGCTACATCAGCCACACTGGCCCAGTGGTAGATTATCAATCCCTTTCTTATAAGTAATGTACTGAATAAAATCAGTGGGCAAACTACGGCTGGAGGGCCAGATGTGGCCTGTTGGTGATTTTAATCTGGCCCACCAAACTTTTTCCAATTATTCTATTAACGTTTATTGTCATTATACTTCTGCTTTTCCCCGACAATGCCCGCATTTCCCTCATAGATAGTAAAGAAAAGGAATTTAGCGTCCCCGGTGGCGAAATTTAAAGGCCGATTGCGTCCCGCAAGGTCAAAATATTTGCTCATATCTGCTGTAAAATGTACGTGTCAAACAAGACTCTGCCGATAGGATCAAATCTAATGTGTATCAGTGCTGGTCATTACTGTACTGTATATCGGTGTTCTTGGCGTGTAAGTGTAGTTGATGCGTACACTGTTTCTTTAAATTTCACAGTGACTGGTGATTGGCTCCTCTGAGTATTTAAGGCCTGCCCTGCCAGTGAGTCAGCACCAGAGTGTTACACTCAACATGGTGGTAAGTGGTGAAGAAACCATTGATTGATGCCTTACTCTGCTGGTAATTGTTTGTGTTTCTTTGTGCCAGGGGTCTCAAACTCGCGGCCCGTGGACCATCTGCAGCCCGTGGAACGATATTTTTGCGGCCCAAAACTTGATGTGAAAATTGAATTTTTGATAATATTTTGTACATCTGTTATAGTTCTCAAAACCCTGATCCACAGTCTCCTTCTGGTTCAGTGTTGCATTACACAGAATCTATGGGAAACTGATTTTTTATTATATTTTTTATTAAAACACTGAAAGCTGACGTGGCCCTTCGTTAAAATAATATTGATAATATTGAGATTCAGACACACTGAGAGACGTATTATATATATATATAAAGAGTGTTTGGCCGACTTCATCCTGGAATTTGAGTTCCACATCCCAGCGTAGAATGTTCCAGTTAGTTGGCCTCATTTAAAACTAACAGCACTCATGCCATGAAACAGGGTGTCACCGCTGCGTTTACAGCACCCCCTACAGGGAAGAGGGAGAGCTCAGATTATAAATGGCATAGGTGATAATTGTAACACACCTTTTCCTGTAACACGTTTATTGGACCGAGCACATGTTGTAATGACACTAAAGCTGTTGTTTGTGAGCAAACACGTTATGAGAATAAAAACCTGTGTGTTTGCAGCAATGACTGGCCACACCCACTGAAAAAAAAACAATGGTTTTAGGGGAAGCGATGGTGAAACAACAGCTGTATTCCACATCTGGTTTTATTCACGGTCGGGACTGATGAGAATCCGCCGTCATTAGAAGGCAACACGAGCACCGTGGTGTGGGTGTCTGAAGAGGGGGAAGAAGAAGAGGGAGGAAAACCCATCCCTGCCAGCTGACTGGTGGGATATACTGGACCTTTAATGCAGCTGCAGCTGCTTCATTCAGATGCTGAGCGGAGCGGCAGATGACCGGAGGAGGAGAAACGGCAGAAGGACGCGCAGCTCTGTTCTAATCTCATTTCCAGACCTACTTTGATGCACACTGAGACATCTTTCTCCCCACCCTCCTCCACCCTGAGAGCATTTAGCGGAGGAGAGCGCTGTCCTGGATGCAGACGGAGCGGACTGCCGCAGCCAAAGCGTCCAGGGTGAACGGAGATCATCAGCAGCAGCAGCAGGAGGAGGAAGAAGAAGAGAAGCAGCAGCACATTGTATGAAATATACGATCCCGTTTTTACATTAATACTCATCAGCTCTCCACTCACGGACTCATCATCAGGTAAAAATGGACGGATTTTGATTTTAGATTTTTTTTCCATTTAGGGAATTGTGTATTGGCGATAGGTGGATGAAAACGTAGACGTGATCCTGTGCGTAAAGCGGAGATTCTGGTCCTAAAAGGCTGCTGCGTGGATGTGGTTGTAAAGGAGGGAGCTCCCCTTTTATATGGCCTCCACATTCCATTGATGTAGCCTATTGTTTTGAGTGATTTATGTAATTTTTTTTTAATTAAATTGATCAACACCGTCTGATGCAATAACGGGTTGAGGCTGTGAGTGTGTCGAAGCCGAAAACGGTGCGCATTTTCTGCATGGAATTATCACAGACTGGTCCTCAGCTGTTTAAGTGGCATGGGCCAGTTAATGAAGGGCTCTGTGTGGGCGTGTTCCTGATGCTTGTGGGTATCACTCTTCTTCTTGCAGGTAACCACATGCGCGGGCCGGTGTCTCCGCGCTGAGTCCAGAGAGAGAGAGAGAGCACGACAAAGAGTGGGCAAGAGGGACAGAAACAGAGAGGGAGTGTCCAGGAAAAGTGGACCGGATGACGGCCAAAACCTCCGAGGCCGCGCGGCTCCCGGTGCCCCTGCACCGCTGCCACGGGGCCCTGCAAGGTGCCAACAACGGCACCTGCGTGGAGCAGCTCAGCCTCTTCCCGCCCTTCTCCTCCACGCTCGCCCTCCTGGTGCTGGTGGTCGTGCTCGTGGGGATCGTGCTCGTGTCCCTGGCCACGTTCCATTTCCACAAACGGAAGCTCCGGAATAGGAAGATCCAGCGCGCGCAGGAGGAATACGAACGCGATAGCCGCAGCCCCGCGCGCGCCGGCGCGAGCCTGGAGCCGGCGAGGCCGTGCGTCATTATCAGGCCGGTGAGATGTGAGGAAAAGGTCGCGGGACCGAGTGGTGACATCGCAGAGGTGAAAGAGCCGCTGCACGAGGAGGTTCCGTTGGACTGTTAACTCCAAAAAGCAAAACTTCAGGGAACGAGACTGTGGAACTAATGGAGAAGCAATAAGGCACAAAGAACTCCCTCTCACACCTCTGCTGCTTTTAGACCACTGTAGAAGCAGCAACAAAACAAGTTAAACAAATGCAGAATACTGAGCAAAATAGGAGAATAGAGTAGAAGTGACGCTGCTGGTATTCTACAGTGAACGGATCGTGACAAATTAGAGGAAAGCCAACGGAAGTGACTGAACCCGGTCCAATGTGACACCAACTGAGTGACTGGATGACATCTTCATTTAAACGGCTTCATCCCTCAAGCAAGTTGCCATTCCATCACAGGCAAACCATCAATCATTCGTACTCACAGTTAACCCTATGGCTTTATATCACCCAATCCATGAACGTTCCACGGACTCTGGAAGGAAAGAGTATCAACCTAGGCCGGGATATGAACTGGTGACCCTCTTGCTGTGAGGAAACAGTGGTGACCGACACAGCACCGAGCAGATCCAACCTAGAAATTGGAAGAGAGGCAACTCACGGCAATGACAGTAATGGTTTCAGTTAACATTCAAGGACAGACAGCAGAGCGCTGTATCAAAGGGACAATACACGAGTCTATTAACATTTCATTAACGGGAGGTGAATCTCAATCCAGGGTCATTGGTTTACAGACATCTACGCATTTGCGGTGCTTGACTACAGAAATGTAGTCAAACGTGCAACGTATCCCGGGTTCCTGCATATGAACTAAAAAGATTGTAAAGGAAGGATAAGGACATTGCAAAAACTAGGAATTCAACGCTCTGCTCAGATAGCAGTCTTATCTTCTTTCTACGTTGTCCAATTTCTCTGGGTTGATGGGCAGCGACCCCAACGGTTCCCAGGCAAATACTAGGTGATGGACCAACAACTAATCATCCCTTATCCAATTGGGAGATCTCTACTAGGACCACCAAGGGCATACCGAAACCACCTTGATTCTCTCAGTTCCAGGCTCCAAAGGGCTTCCCCCGCCAGATTCTTGTACAATCTAGTTTAGTCCTTTAGTGTTTTGCGGCATCTATGGTTGTCCTTTGACCCTTTCCCAAGAAGCTTAAACCCCCCACTCTTCCTCTTCTTGCAAAGAAATCCCTACTAAGGCTCTGAGATGGACAGCACCACATTCATAAATCACCAAGCGTCACTGAATCTCCTGAGACCAGGGCTCAACTCCTTTCAAAAGTCACTGGAAATAACTGATGCACTTTCAGAGGACTCTGCTTCGCCACCACAACCAACATCAAAGAACCCACAAGTGAAAACTCACTCTTCGATGGACAATGTCCAGTTCTCTTCCAAGAGACTTATCATTGCCAAGGCAGACTGAAGTTGCTGTGATGGCGTACGTTGACCCCAGCAACTATTTCTTGTGGCTTCCCTTTATTTTGTCACCGATCTGCTGACAACCTGCGTGGTCACACCTCTTCCTCTTATACTAGTTATACTATCTCAAGGGTAGGTCTTCATGGGATTGTGTAAAGTATTTGCCTGCTTTGACTTTTGGATCTCCTTTTCCTTACAAGTGTTTAAATCTCAGAGATGTTTAAACGTTGACTCCTTCCTGGGACGCGACCCACTCTTGTGTTGAATAGTTAAGAGCTGACGACACAATACAGAGCGCAATGGCTCACTGATCTGCCTTGGCATGTCCTCTGACACACCTACCAGTATGTAGTTAGACTATAGTGGATGTTGTGGTGCTGTTAGCAGTGAACGCTGCACATAGGCTACAGAAATAGCGTATTTGTTTTCCGTAGTATTTTAACTTCAATTAAGTGACTTAGCATATTTGCATAAAGTACTGTCCTCCGATGTCGGTTAGACATATGTAGGTAGCTCTAGTTAGCCTGACAGGATGCAAGACTTTTTTCGTTTTTTGCCGTAGTTATGCACATAAGATAACTTTCTTTCCTGTGTCAGATAGTAAATTTTAATGCGCCAATAAGGTATTTTATGTTTTGAGTATTTTCAATGTATTCTCTGACATGTAATAAATTAAAAAGTCCTTCCAGTGATGGTTTCCATTTGAAACCTAACCTTTTTTTCCCATCTATTCATATTGCATCATAGTGGGCCTAATAGAAATTCTATGTCATAACTATATGGATTTCACTGTAAATGTATAAATGCCATTATGAGAGCTGGAATGTTTTAAAGTAACACCATCTTTCTGGACTTATAATCTGCCTTATCAAAGGAAAATATGTAATATTTAAGGTTTATAAATAAATACTTACATTATGTTACATTTCGAACGTGTCGGCAGCTTGAGTATGAGTTGTAACCAAATTTGAATGCAAGCAATGTGAACAAAACTGTAATCTTGTCACTGCTAAAATCTCGCGCCACGCTTTTCATATATCTCATTATGTTGGTGACATTTATATAATTGAAAAGACATGGATTGATGATTCAATTCATCACCCAAATAAGAACAAATGACCTTAGCGGTGGTGATCAGTTATAACCTAGGACCATGTCATTACATTAACAAGACACTATAATATAGAGCCATCTATTTTCTTGTAAAATAAACTCCACTATATATAAAGACAGTCTTGTCTCCTGCTGTGACAATACTCATTAACCAAACGTTTGAGGTTATCTATAGGTGGTTGTAAACGTTTCTCTAGCTGCCCTGTGATGGCGCTGTAGTGTGCTTAGAGGTCAGTGAAAGTGAATCAGCATCAGTCAGTGTGCTGGCCTGCTACCAGACGCCTGTGTTTTTAACTGTGCCCAAGCAAACAAAACAAAAAAAATGTTTGGGGATATGAAGCAGTCTTTGGAGAGATTCCAGTTCCGGGAGGTGTCCTGACAGACCGTCTGTCTATCTTATCTCATTGGCATAAGTGCAACAGAATGAAACCATTTATCTCAGCGGGGATATTGGAAGCTGTTCAATAAAAATGACTAATGCTTTCTACATCCAAGTATGTGTTGAATCCCGGACAATTTATACGCCACAATGCCTGATACCAAGCATGTTAACATGACAAATGTACACGCACACGATACAATGTTCCGCGGTGATAATGTGACACATTTCTTCCACAGTTAGATTATATTTGGTCGTGTTGATTATTCCAACATCCCTTTTCCAATTCATCGCAATTTGAGATGGAATTGGCTGCCTGTCGGAGGGAAGTAATGGATGCGAGAGACTGCGAAGATTGGGGGGGTGGGGGTTAGAGGGAGAGATGGATGGGTAATGGCATGTCACACAGATGGTTGGATGGAGGTCAGATGCTTTCAATCGGTGACCTGACTGGCCTGGATGGGGATTCACATCAATGAATGACGATGGGAGATTGGAATTAGTCAAGATAAGTGGCCATGAATGGATGGGGAAATAAATGGGAGTTAATAAGTACGAAAGTCATAAAGACAAATGTTGAGAGACTGATGGAGATCAGTGCTAAGAATGAAATGAATGATAGTCACTAGAAACAGCTAAAGTGGATGAAGGTCACAGATGTACGGTCATTAGGAATGGTCACTCAATGAGAGTCAGAAGAAGAAGGTTGTATATCCAGAAGGCTGTGTCCCAATCTGGGGGTTGTGTCCTTCAGAGGCAGCATTTAAAGGACAATTGCATAATGCCACGGCTAAGCTGTCCCGTTTGAAGGCTCTCTCAGCAGAGTGTGTTCGGCTTTCAGCCAACTCCTCTGCGCATTAATTGGAAAAACACTTCCGAACTAAGCAGAAGAATCACTTCTGGCTGGATCGTTTTCTACGGGTCGTCATGGAGGATAATCCACATTGTAAATTTGGGCACAGCTTTTATTACCTCTGTCCTAATGCGAACCTGGTGTTTTATTCAGTCTTAGGCCTGGTAGAAGGGAGAGAGTTGTTTAAAAGCCTAAATTGATTTTTCCTGACCTGGAACTAGAAACAGGGAGGAACTAGGAAGGAGTTTTCCCGAAGGACATCTTGGCAGAAACTCGATTCAAGCTTTGGTCTCTTGTGAAAAAGACCTGCCCCTCATTCATCAACGCCCCCATCTGAGGCTTCTCTTAAAATAAAGTTAATGTTATGCATCTCTTACCACGGCAGGCCAGCAGCATCATTTCATTGCTATAAGTGTGTTCCGGCTGCTGATCTAGGACACGGCTACAAGCTGCAAAATGATAGATGCTGAGGGTCACGATGATGGACTAGTCATTATTTTGGAAATTAATGAAGGCTGTTGCCTATTGTCATAGACCCACAGCTGCTTAAAGGGGAGACTTCTGTGATGTCAGATTGCTCTGGGAATTGCCTAGTTACACTTTAGTGTTCGCCTAATTTAGAATTAACGAGGCCAGTATCAGGGTTTTGTTGTCCCAGGTGGTCAGGTTTTCTTTGCTGCACAAAGACTCTGTATGGACGATAGTTGGACAGTGTTTGGGTTACATCTTCGGGGACAGGGTTTTAACCATCAGTGTGTGCCCCATTAAAATAATATGAAATCACAGTTTTGGAGTCAAATTCTTCTGGTTTAAAATCCAAATCTGAGTCAAGGCTTTTACAGAAAACTATATATAAACAGACACACAAATATATATATAAATATACAATATCTGTTATTCTCGTATAGTTTAAACACCTTATTTTCAATCCGACAAAATGTTACTGGTACAGGCCTGGCAATATTTATAATACATCTGTACAAACACTGCATGAGTATGAGAATAATTAAATGAGCTGCAATGCTGCCCTCTAGTGACTTTCACTTAAACATAATCCAGTTTATATTTTTAGGGCACATCCTTTGGCAAAACCGTATCATTGCGTTATAGAGGAAAATTGGAGGAAAATGCGCTAATTATTCTCAGATATTAGATAGTACGCTAGTATCTGGCACATTATATCCTTTGGCCGGTGTCGTCAACATCACGGTTTAAAGTTTTGATTCACGTGACTTGAAAATGTCAATGTTCCCTCTGTTTCAATCGAAATCCAATGAAAACTGTTGTCTCAAATCTGAATCTTCATTAAAGAAAAGTTCAGCAGCAAGAAAGAACCTAAGGTTTTTCTAACAATACATGTACAAAATGTCGTGGAGGTCATTTATTAATGAATGTTCTTGGTTCTTGAATATTAGAAAAACCATGAAACTTTCAGCACAAAAACAAAAAAATCACTTCACACTTTTATTCATCTTCTACCATCTTCTTCTTAAGCCCCTCTGGGGTTCACAGAATATTTCCTCATGGCCAAGGCACTAACCCTACTTTCACGTCTGGCCTCACTAATCGAAGCTAGTTAGAAAAATCTATAATTTCAACTTCACAGGACAGCGTATAAAAGTCTTTTCTATATAAAAAGTTTTATTAATTTAATTCCTTGGCTCGTCAATTGGTAGGCACCACGTAAAACACGCTGTTAACCTTCGAGTCAATTCACAGAAAACATTACTGGACTGGAGTTGGTATCACTTCAGCAAGGAGCTCCATGTTTATTTATCAGATCAGTTCTTACTGGACACGGTCAGACAGCCGGGTCATGGTCCGGGATCAGGGAACATTACGTTTTAAAGATGCTTTTCTGGTGGTGATATCGAAATGACTGGAATAACCTTGGCTTTTGGAGACATGGTTTGTAATGTCCCAGTAAATCATTTTTTAATCTCATCTGTTGGAGACCAGCAGTTTACATTGGCTTTCCATCCTCCCTCCCACTCTCTCTCTCTTCTCTCTCTACCTCTCTCTCCCATTCTGTGTTTCCAGACAATCATTGATTTCCTTTCTCTTCCACAACGTATGAAGATCAACTTGCAGACATTAGATATTCCCATGCAGGGGGTTGTGCAGTAAGCCACTCAGTTGCACATAGTCTTCCGTCCATTCCGTGCAATAATACACACAGATATCCACTCCCTTCTTTTGATAAGAAACATAGAATCACTTTATAAATGTGGTCTGCAGGAACAATAACATAGCAGCGAGGTTGTTTTGAACCCTCTTCAACCGCGGTGGCTCCGACACTGGTTGTTCCTACAAGGTCTGGCGAGTAAATTACCGGCTGCACTAATTAATAGGTTTCCAGTTGCAGTCAATATAAAATTAACACCCTGCCAACAGGCCGGCTAATGTGCCTGCTGAGCAGACTCCGAAGGGCTACTTCTTTTTCCAAGGCAACATGGGTAAAGATACGACTCCGGAACGATTAATACTCCATAGTTCAGTGCGTTATAGATTGGGCAAATTCACAGACTGCATCTCAGAGCGTGACGGGATAGGAATTGAAATATCTCATAATGTAAAGGGGCTTGAATCAGGCCCGGGTTCAGTTGCAGCCTGTGCATATTTATGAGGCTTTGCCCTGGACTTTACAGCCCGGTCTGATTATTCCACTGAGCTGTATTAGCAGATTGGCTCTATGCTCTATATCTCATCTCACTGCTCCCGTTCTCGCCCCTGCTGTCACCATCCGAGGTGGATGATTTGTCACCAACGCTGTCTGTTTATATGCTTCATTACAGCAGGTTCAAGCTGTGGCTGTGAGGTTAGCAAGTACCTGAGACACGTACCTGCACCGCTCCACGGGCCGGAGAAAGAATAACAAATCACACTCTGCTGTATCATTTTTCAGCCGCGAAGGCTTTTCTTTTAAACTTGTTGGAGCCGAACGTGATCCTTCCTTCCTCCCCTGATTGTTCTGGCCCTCGTGGCATTCATCACTTTGACCAGAACCATTACTGACAGAGTTAATCATACACCCCACTGAAAGATACGCTATATTATTTTTTTTAGTGACCTTGTTGATTTAATAGAAATCAAAGGGTCGGTGAAACTTGAGCATGACCTGAGGCCGGGCTGGAGGAGTCGGGCGTGACTGAAATAAAACACGGCTTTGTTTGGCCACAGTTTTTTTTTCTGCGATTTATATTGTTGACGGGAAAAATACTCATTTGAGTCAGTTATTTCTTCTTATTCTCACAAAGGCTTGTGTTTCTTAGCATTTATTAATTGAATTATAACAGATTTGAGTTCAGTTTCGATGTATATTTTTGTCCTGTTGTTTATCAAAGATGGTCACCATCAACGGGCAACTGACGGTACTACTAGCCTAAGTTTTGATGCGGCATTAGGCTAATTGGATGACGTAAATAAAATGTCGGTGAAATATAACAGTTGCCAATATTTCTGTCATTTTTGAGGAACTCTTCACCTCCCAGGCAAGATCGAATCCTGGTTAGGGCAGCTGACCACCGACAAAAAAGTTCTTAAAGGGCTGGTACAATGCAGTGTGATTTGGGTGGCGATTGTGGAGACATGATGTCCCTGTAACCTTGTAATGGATGCAAAGCAGACAAAAAGCATGAATCATTGATAAATGAAATGTGAAGAATTCTGGTGGACAGTGCACGGTCCCCAGCACCTTCAGCCCCGGCATGCAGAGAAAGGAACTAACAGTAGACTATGAATTAATGTCTACCACAGATCTTTAACCCGAGACTCTGCCTGGTGAATGAAACTGTAATATACCCGTGCACACTTTAAACAACAAGAGTTATGTGCAGAGCTGCAGGAACTACAGAGGTATTAAGTCACCGAGACACACATTGAAAATACGGGAAAGAGTTCTTCGTCAATTTACGACTCTGATCGTATCGTAGCGGTTTGGTTTCATACCAGGGAAGAGTATTACCTTTGTAAGTTGTGATTTACCAAAGTAAAGGAAGGAAGGGTGTAAACAGCTGCACACCATCTTAGTTTAAAAAATATGAGGAGATATGAAGATATTTACACCGTTAGGTGAGGAGTGGCCAAAAAGTACATGAGAGTGGTGTAAAGATCATCAAAAGCTGCACGCTGTCTTTGTTTATATGTAGAAAAAATATGAGGAGATGTGAAGATATTTACACCGTTAGGTGAGGAGTGGCCAAAAAGTACATGAGAGTGGTGTAAAGATCATAAAAAGCTGCACACCCTCTTTGTTTATATGTAGAAAACATATGAGGAGATGTGAAGATATTTACATCGTTATGTGAGGAGTGGCCAAAAAGTACATGAGAGTGGTGTAAAGATCATAAAAGGCTGCGCCACCTTTTATTATATGTAGAAAACATATGAGGAGATGCAAAGATATTTACACCGTTAGGTGAGGAGTGGCCAAGAAGTAAATTAGAGTGGTGTAAAGATCATGTTTTGACAGTGACAAGGGCAGAACGATTGAGTGTACTGGTAATAACATAGCAGTTAATTGATCTGGTGTTAGCCTCATTGCATTTACAGTGGTGAAAAGACTTTTTTTTACGAAAAGCATTTTTTCATTTGCAGAGAAAATACACAATTATATTTTCTTGTTGGTCGAGATGCATTTGGCGCTACCAAACATGAGACAGCATGCATTTCTACCGTACCGAGCATAGCACTGCCCACTGTTCACTTTGGTGATGGGTTAAATGCAGCGGTGTGTATGAAGTTTGCTTTCCTTTCCTTTTCCTTTTTATAGAAATTGAGTTTTCTCAAACAGAGGTGTGATCCAGTGCAAGTTCAACATTGCGTTTTATCAGCTGTGCTGTTGATCTCCACAACATCCTGAGGGAAAACTCTGCTTGTAAAGGCTCAATTCCCCTCACCAGCATCCCCAGCTCGGCGTGCACTGTTTGATGCCGAGCAGGTGGTGTACAGAGGGTTTATCACTGCCTTTTGTCAAAACAGCTGTGTGCTGCTTGTTAACACCGCTCAGCAGAGATAAAACTGCAGTTACGTGATCATTTTCAGTGAGCTTGTCACACGAAGTGACTCCTTCCACCGTGAAGAGCTAAGTGATCCAAAACTGTCAACATGAGACGAGTGAATTTTATTATGTACTGGATGAAATACTTATCTGGGCAGATATGTCATCATTGTTCACCTTGGCTGTAGAACAAATATAATGCAGTATCACTCTGCATAGGTGACACCCACCACTGAAGGTTCCTCATAAAGAGGGGCTCCAGGATGAGATATCTGTCGGATGGGTCCACTGCATGGCTTGACATTTCTGTAGATTTATGGCGCCACGGATTCACGTCCTGTATTGCAATCCATTTGCGGGACGCTACATCATACTGCGTGACAGGTGAATTAGAGTTCTTTGAGGCCGTTCACCTTAGTTTACAGCACAAAGCTGGTGACATTTTCCTTAATAACAATGTTATGTAACGGGGACACTGACTCAGAAAGGTGAAATCTGACAGTGATTTTTCACTTCTGCTCCTTTGGTCTGGAAGTCGAAATGTATCGGCGTTGGCAGAAACCAACTGCCAATGACATTAAAACTTCTCCATCCATTCAAGGGTAGGAAATGAGTTTTTCAAATCTGAATCACTGCCAGGGTTATTTGATCAAAAGAAGCTTCTCTTTGGGAATAAGTCCAAAATTCAAACCTACACTGTAGCATTTTAGCATTAATCTTAAAATTATAGATTTTTTTTTCTAACCCTTATTTGAATTGTTTATTAAATCCAGCCGTTTTTTGACAGGATCATTTCAGCTAATCAGCTTCATACTTATTTTTTGTCAGTTTTTCATAAGCTTATTTTGGGGGTTTTTTGCATTTTATCTGATTATCTGAATTTTATTGGTATTTATTTTTCTGAACTTTTTTGGTATATCTTATCACAAAGGCCGGATAAACATCTTCTGAGAAATCATGTTGACTGTGCGTAATAAGTGTGGGTGACTTTGTTCTGAAATTGTTCTGAAAAATTTTCCTACGTGTAGTAAGCATTTTTTGACATATGTAAAGTTTTTTCCTACCCGTAATATTTTCCTTCCCTCTGTTTTATATTCCCACAGGATACTCCAGAGGGAATGATAAATTTAATATCATATTTATTTTTAAATATTTTTAAAAGTGGTATTGATATTTTATATATTTATATAATATTTATATCATATTTTTATAAACACTAAACCCAAAATATCCATCTAACAACTTTAAAAGAAAGGGTAGGTAGATATTATAGGTGTTTAAAGTATAGGTAGTATAAGTAGACCACTTCCACTAATTCTAGTCACTTGACATCAGCAACCTGAAGCCTGGTGGCAAGGCCTGGTGCTGCAGCAACTTTAGCCCATTCTGTTAACCTGGCCGCTTGCTTATCGCTACAATCAAGCTAGCTCAAATTTTTCTTTTAAGGCGGATGGAAACGTTCCATTTTTAACTAGTGAATGATTTTTCCGTGCTACTATTTTTTACTACTATTAATTGTATTTTAAGTTAAAAAAAAAAATACTCGGGGAAAAAGTGTGTTTTTGCTTCATAGGCCTTTTACACCTCAGGGTAATAATAGCCTCTACTGTGTGATATATCACAGCAGTAGCCATTATTCTGTGGCATTTTGCCTGAAAGTACTACTTATCTGTGACCCCAGCCAATGTGCATAAAAGACAGAGGCGCAAAACATAATCAAAAAGTTGGGATTGGTTTTACAGAGGCTTCATCTGCCCTGAACATCTGGCCACCGGGCTGCATGAATCCTTTAGTGCTCGTTTTTCCGTTCTGTTTACCGTCTGTCCTCAGTGTGATGCATCGTAAATGTCACATATGAGAGGAGTGACAACAATTCACGATTGTGAGGATGCACTATCACTTCACTGCATACAAACAACCGTGCCTGTGCTTCAAGCTTTAGTCACAACATTCATCCCGGCCACAGAATTCAATTGTTCATTCTGAAAGAAAAAACCCACAACTCTCTGCCAGCTGTTATTACAACCATAATGCAAGAAATCCCTGAAATGACAGTTCCTCTCTGGCCGACCAAACCCATTACATCAAATGAGTATTGATCAGACATTAAATCCAGGAGACAGATTTTGTTAAATATTTGATGTCGGAAAAAAATCTGCTTTAAATTAATTTTTTTTTCCTTTTTGAAAAGAGAAGAAAAGAAAAAAAAGAGAGAAAAATAATTAATTTTAGTAAATAAAATCAAAAGTAGTTGCAGTGGTGGCCTAGCGGTTAAGGAAACCCGACCCACATACAGCTACTTCCAGTAAGTGCATCACCTACAGGGAGGATATGGTGCAGTGTGATTTGGGTGGCAGTTGTGGAGACCCAGTAAAAGTGTAGAAAAATGAATGAAATAATGACAAATATCAAATTTCTGGACACATATGTTCTGTCCTTTTTTTTGCAGTCAACTTCACACGTGACGCACTTCACAGATCAACACTAGATGGCACTTCTTCATGCACAGATTGCAAAGCTCGCTGCGGCAGACTGTGATCTTATGAGTCGGGGACATACGGAGCGCTCCCAAATTTATTCTGCAATGTGTCAACAGCAGATGCACAAATCTTTAGATTCATCAAGAACTATTTTAGTCTCAGGAAAAGCCACTAAGTCCTGCAGCAGATGGGACGCCCCCCCGCCGTCCCCCGCAGAGCATTCATCGAATCAGTGTGGTCTTTCCAGGAGTTACATAAGAGAGTGAAAGAATATTAAAAAATATATAGTGTGCAAACAATAATAACAGACTGAAGTCCTCTTTGGGGAATTTTCCTAAAAAAAACTTCAGTGTTGAGTGTGTTAATGAGAACTGCTGATATTTCTTTAAAGTGAGTTTGTGAGAAACCAAGTTCACATTAGTTTTCTGTTCCGTGCTGCGGTGGGAATCGACGTGGAGGTGGCATTTTACTCTGGATATTTTTACACCTTACGGTGTTTGTTAACGCTGCACAAAAATACTGATTACACTGTTATGAACAGGAGGTGAAAGGTGATACCTTTCCAGGGCGAGATACTGATTTATTGTTGTTGATATTGAGTCAACAATCGCACATTAGAAAAATAAGGCAGACATTTACAGATAAAGACTTAAAGAGGGGGAAAAAGTGTCCATTAAAATGAAAGTGTCCACTTCACATTTGCCCTCCCTTTTTCTTCTGTTTCTGTTTTTTATTCTTCTTTTTCTCCTGCCTGTTCTCCGACTGTATTTTCTTCTTTTTGGCCGGGTTTTGCTGAGTATCTGCTGCGCCGTCGGCAGGTCGTTTGGGCTTTGATTTCTGGTCTTGTTTCTTTTTTGCTTGTCCTTTCTTCACCTCTGGTTTGTCTTTGGGTGTCGATTGTTCCGCTGCCGGCTCTAAAACAGGCCTCGGGCGCTTTTTACGCTTCTTTGTTTCGGGCAGAAAGCCTTTTTTCTTCTTCAACTCTGGCTGCTGTTCCACCTCCATGTCGGACTTTGTCTTTTCAACTTTGGGCTTCCTACAAAAGTGAAGATAAGGTTCTGTATTAAATATTGGAAAAGAAAATGTGATTGCATTTTTTTCTGCTTTCATAAATGCACTTCTTCGACATTTGGCGCAGACTTAATGGAAAGAGAAGGAGAAGGTATTCACCAATAAATCAAATAAACCAAAAAATGAAACTTGTAACAAACCAGATCTCTCAGAAAATGATCAACGACCCTAAACATCTGCCTAAAGTGAGGTGTAATAGAGTTTATTATTGTGTCCTACGGTGTCTTTAAGGCACGGCTACATAAGGTGTGAATGAGACGACGATCAAAATAACACATTAGCATTTGTTTTCTCAGCTCAGCGACAAATTTATTCTAGCTTTTAAGAGTGTGAAGACGGAGTACGACAACAGACCCAGGATGAAGAATCTGCTGTTACTTTCGTCCCTTCAGAAATCCACAGGAGTCACGTGTCTATGTGGACGTACTCCGAGATGTCTAATTCAGTGGTGCCCAACCACTGGGCCGGGGACCGGTACCGGTCCGTGGGTGAATTGGTGCCGGGCCACAGAGAAATAAAGTTTGTATATAATAATAATAATGCAACTATATTTGATTAGGAAATATTTTCTCAGTGAAGACAACAACAATAAACTCAAGATTCTAACATTTTATACCGGTCTGGTAGGAGAAAATTATAGGCTGTGTGCACTTGAGAAACCTTTGTTGTGCCCATGCACAGATAATTCGGGTAGGAAGATTTTATAGGTAGGAAAATATTTCAGAACACTGTATATTTATTTTTTAAAAAGTGGTATTTATCTGCCACAACTTAACGACCGGTCCGTGAAAATATTAGGAGACATTTATTCGGTCCACGACGCAGAAAACGTAGAAAAAAAAAAAGTATAAATGGTTGAAATTTTATAGGTCAGAAACACAGGGCCCTCATTCATTTCCATGAGGAAATCTCTGCAGGACAAAACCATACGTCAGTCGCGCTCCACTAATTCCCCTGTTCACCTCCTGAGGATTGTAATGGTGCAGCAGACAAACTGCCCGTCTACAGACAGAACAAACCTCTGGTAATAACAGACTTTTATCATAGAGACACTGATGCTACACGATGTGTGTTTACACGCCGTTTTGAAAACAGTTTACCGCCCGGTGTCGGCTGTAATCAGATTTCTGCAGCGTCATGTAAACAAGGATCCTGCTCCGCGCGGTTACGGCCTGTTGTTATGATCATTTGTCAATGTCAACAGGTTTCTGATATGCATATGTAATGTGGGGCACACATGAAATGTCCTCTCCTGGCCTGACAACCTTATTCTCGGCCTGTCCCTATCCCTGTCCTCTGTATCTAACTCCAACTACCTCCATGTCCTCCCTCACTGCATCCATCAATCTCCTCTTCTCCTGTCTCCTACCTGGTAGCTCCATCTCATTCTTTTACCAATATATTCACTGTCCCTCCTCTGAACATGTCCAAACCATCTCAATCTGTCTTCTCTAGTTTTTTTCCCCAAACTTCCATGTCTGTGTTGTCCCTCTAATCACCTCATTCCTGATCCTGTCCATCCTCGTCTCTCCTAAAGAGAACCTCAGCATCTTTAACTCCTCCACCTCCAGCTCTGTTTCCTGTCTTCTACCTAATCCTAGTGTCTCTAAACCATAAGACATGACAACGTTATTAACGTGTTGATTTGTTTGTATATTTTCTCACATGACTCCGAAGTGTTTCATCACTGCCCAGTAGGTGTCCTCCAGCTTTCCCGTCTTCTTGAAGGTGATAGTGCTGGTCAGGCTTTGCAGAACCTGCTGCAGGGTCTCCAGGTCCACGGACAGCTTCTGTAGACGGATTAAAAAAAAAATATATACAGCAAATCAGCAAATCCCTCGACCGAGACAGAGTCCTATAATCCTTACACACAAAAAAAAAAACAGAGTTGGCTAATCAGTGCTGAAGGGGTAGCTGCTCCGCTGGTTTTCAGAAATCCATACGGTCGGAGTTCTAGGGGAGAATGAGGCAGATTCACGCTCACTGTTCCAAACGTCAATAGTCATTTTCACCAGCGTGGTTCAAAGTTTACGACTATCTATTCATTTCGTCCACTTCTCTCCCATTAAGAAGCATGTAACTAGAGTGCAATGTGAGGAGGCACATTCCAGAAACAGTAGTTTTATTGACGGTAAAGAGTCCCAGAGGACACTGAGCGCTAATGTCACCAGATAAAAATACTGATGAAGGACGTGAAGTCCTTTCAATACCGATGTAGCCGTTTGGTTTTCCAACAATCCTTTACAGTAGTGTTGAGAATGGACTTTGATGCAGATGAAACCAGAACCATTAGAATAAGATCTGAACCCACCTGCTGGTGAACATGTTTGATGAAGAACTGACAGAGCTCCAGGACCTTCAGCAGCTTCTCTTTCACCACCTTGTTGTCAGTTTGCTCGACCTGTTGAAGACTCTGAGGGGGAAAAAAAATTGACGATGATATTTACCTGCTCGATTCATTTGTGTGAAATAAAATACAGATTTAAAGCCCGGAATAGTAGACTATCTTTGTAAACACATCTGTAGAGTGTTTTGGATAATTCCCATAATTCCAACTTTTCCTGCTGTGAATTATCCCCAACCCACTCGCTCCTCTAACCGTGAACTGTAAAATGGTCAACAGCTTTTCCCAGACCCAGAGGACAGACTTCCGGTCCAGACTGTTCTCTTGAACTCATCATCGTTCTACTTCAGTTTGTCTATTCTATAAATAATCCACTCCATGTTCTGTGAACAGCCCAGTCAGCCGCTGAGCTCCGGCTTGTTGCCCCGGCAAACAACGCTGTAGGCAAGTGTAGGTGGATGAGGAGTGTGGGTTGTATGTGCTGCAGATGTCCACAAGGTCATTATCTACTAATGTCCCCGTAAGAGTGGACCAGAACAAAGACATCATGTGTCATAGGCGTTTGTGCAGCACGATTGGATATTTTTGTGCGAACTGTGCCTCCATCTGCATGAATGATTTGACCAGTGTCCATTTACGGACAAAATGTAATCTCTGGTGTTCTGAAATATTTTCCTACCTATAAAATCTTCCTACCCCAATTAATTGTGCATGCTCAAGTACACGGTCTATAACTTTCTGCTACCAGACCAGTACAAAAAGTTAGAATCTTGTATCAATGACTCAGCATCATTTTGAGTTCATTGTTGTTGTCTTCACTGAGAAAATATTTCCTAATCAAATATAGTTGCATTATTGATGATGGAATCCTAGCCATTCTATTGGTCAGTTCTTTTGTTGATATGGGGATGGATCAAGTGGAAGTAATAGACAGATGGGGACAAAATGAACCATTATTTTTCTGTGTCCCGGCACCAATTTACCCACGGACCGGTGCCGGTCCCCGCCCCAGTGGTTGGGGACCACTGCTGTAAAATACTGAAGAGCGAAATCTCTGTCAAACTGAGTGTTGTAGCTGTCAGAGGCTGGGCTGCGTTGACTTACCGTTGTCAGTTGACTGACAATCTTGACACAGAGCTCCGTCCACGATTCCCCGCTAAGAAGCTTCTGGACCTCCCTGCTCTGCATGGCTCGGAGCACCAACACACAGGCCTGGCCCTGGAAACAGGAAACAACTAACAATTGGTACAACATATATGTAAAGCTGGGCTCTCAAACCTGCGGCCCGTGGGCCATTTGTGGCCCGCGGAGCAATATTTTATGGCCCCCACTTTGATGTGAAAGTTGAATGTTAGCGGGGCCCAGAAGATTTATAGAAGGGTTCTACTGGAAGTCAATTCTAAAAAAATGGTTTTGTTGGATGTACTCATAGAGACACTGCTGTGTTGTTGTACAGTGGAAAATAGATTTTTATTTCAATTTCATCTTTTTTTTTCCTTTTGTATTGAATATTAATTGATAATGTGGCCCTTTGGTGATATGACAGCCGGGACAGAATTTTAGGACCCCTAATGGCCCACAAGCCAGTCTTTTAAACCCACACATAAACTAGAAAGTTCATTATTTGACTGATATAAAAAAGCAGGTAAGAAAAATAAAAGGGGGCAACAGAAAGTACCTCAAAACAAAAAAGAGGGAGACACAAAACGTGGTAATAAAATAATTAAAAATTATGTTGGAGGTGTACAGCACTACCAAGGAGTGGCGCTCTGCACTATAGTAACCAGGGTTGATGCATAATGTTGATAATGTATTTTTTTAAGTACTTTGTCAAACTAATTTGAACTAATGTCCAACCAAGATCTTCACCTGCTGGTGTTCTCTGACTCCAGATGTGATGAACGGCACCGCTGTGTCCACCAGGTTCGCGTACAACAGCTGGGAAATGACACATGGCTGACATTAGTAAAAGTTTACCCCCTGCCCGCCACCATCGTTTGAACAACAGGTGTCGCTATACTCACGGGAAATCTGTTTAACAGGTCAGTGAACATCTGCGTGTTCAGAGGACTCTGTCTCCGGCTCATATAGGAGGTCAGAGCTTCTCTAAAGACGACGGTGACACGATCCATGTCAACGTTTCCCATGAACCTCAGCTGTGGAAAACAAGGAAGGTTGCTTTCAGGGGATAATGGATTCAAAACAGATGTTTCTGAATCTTAATATAAAAATATAAAATAAAAAAATATATAAAAAATATAAAAATATAAATATAAAAAACTATGAAACATAGAGTTAGAATGAATTCACAAAAACACACGTCGTCTGAGTTGCTGAATTTGCTGATAAATAATAATAATAAAAAAAAATGACTCCATGGATTCAGAGAGTTCTCAGCACTGACCCACTTCCTGACCCAGTTAGGAACACAATGAGATCTTGATTCAATTTGATGATGACCTGGATATTATTACGTGTCAGACAGAAACATGTCTTCAATGCTCATGACCTCAACTTCACCCACCAACTTCATTAGTTCTTTGGAAGAAAGTTTGTTACTGGAAATATCTGAAATTTATTATCAATGAATCTAAAGATACAATTAGAGAAATGAGTAAAATAAATATTAATATATCATTAAATATATTATATATTATTAAATTATTAAATCTAAAATAAATAATGACTGTGAATTTTAGTCTTATTTATGCATAATTGTTTGCATGTAGCCGTAAGAAATATATCTCTGAGTGTTTTTGTCACCTAACCCAAACTGTGCACAGGGTTTTGCAGCACCACCTGCAGGGAAGGTAGAGGATTGACATGTACATGTGTGTTTTTCCCCTTAAGTAACCATGAACCTCATGTACTCTCCCATAAGACAGGAGACTTTAAGGCCAGAGGTGAATACTTTGTGAATACTTGAGTACTGTGAATATTAAGTTACCTCTGTGTCTGTTGTTTTCTCTGCCGTCTTCTTCTCTTCCACCTCAGCAGCGGGGGGAACTCCTCGTAGGACTTTGACCAAATATAGACACGCACTGCATGGACAAAGAAGAGGTTTCAGTATCAAATATTTCCAGTTTGGGAAAGTTATATTTTGACGTGCACTAATTCACGTTCTTCTCTGTGGCTGGAGGTTGTACCTGAAGTAATAGAGGCAGACTGTGGAGTCAGACAGTTTCTTGGCTTTCGTCATCAGTGTGTCCAGCAGGTCATGGAGCTCCCCCTGTCGGTCACCAACAGTCCTGCAGTAAACCTTGGACCTACAGAGCTGGTTCCTATTGATTAAACAACATGTAAGGGATTGATTACTTGACAAAACAAAGGTTTTATATATAATTTTGGAAGATAATTTGTCATAAAATAAAAGATATAATAAGAAAATACATCTCTGTAACGCATGGTAAAATATAATTACTAAAAAAAAGTGATCTGTAATGAAAGAATGTCAGCTAAGATGAAGGGAAAGGTTCACAGGACAGTGGTGAGACCAGCCATGATGGATGGATTAGAGACACTAGAAATAGGTAGAAGACAGGAGACAGAGCTGGAGGTGGAGGAGTTAAAGATGCTGAGATTCT
>JAFBJS010002536.1:38690-109895 GCA_016785265.1 Paraplagusia blochii | reverse complement strand
GGAGGGACAGTGGATACATTGGTAGAAGAATGATCCTAGAGATGGAGCCACCAGGTAGGAGACAAAGAGGAGATTGATGGATGCAGTGAGGGAAGACATGGAGGTAGTTGGAGTAGAAAGAAACAAGGTGAGAGGGAAAATATTGACTCGCTGAGAAAAGGACAAGCCGAAAGAAGACGGAGGAAGAAACAAGCTTTGTTTATAAATTTATAACATGTCAGTTCACTGTCAGGACCAAAGACGTGAAGTTCAGCGAACACAAAGTTCCCGTCGTGATTCACCGTGTGAGGCACGTTACCTGAAGATGTCTGCAGCTCTGCGGAGGAAGTCCTGCTCCTGCTGGTTGTTGTCGGAGCTCATTCCTCTGTCGATCAGTGCCAGCAGCGGCTCCACTAAGCCCAACACCAGAGGGCTGCCCGCCTGCCGCGCCACAAACACCTCGATGAGGTCCAACACCTGCAGCAGCCAAGCACAGACAGGATCAACTATTGATTATAAAAACATTGGCTCCGTTTTATTAACCATTCACTCACATACAGTGAATTTAGGACTCGAAAATAAACTTTTATAAACTGTTGGCTTCTTAATGCCTTGAATCAGACCTAAGTGAGTGGATCATTTCTTGTAAGCAGGTTAAACTGTTTTTTTATTGGAAATGCCAAAAACCATATATGAACACTGGGGCAATAAGGTCTCTTTGGGGGCAGGGGGTCAGCACAAAGCTGTGCTAAAACCTTTTTTTTCCAGAATTGCTTTAATTGCCTAACAGTTTTGTGACATTTTATCTCTGGTTTCTTCTGTCTTTGTTGTGATCTCCACATTTTTATCTCCTGTCTGGTTTTATTTTGAAGTACATATAACTGATTTACAGCAGAGACATTTTGTGTGCATGTTGTGTAGTGCATGTAATATGTATTATTATCTATAAGGAAAGTCCTGGTCTGATACAAGACCAGAACTTGGGAGTGAGGACCAGATACCTTGATCTTAAAGTCTCGGACCAGCGTCTTCTCTTTCTTTATTTTTGTCTTCTCATCTTTCTTGGCCTGGATCTTTTTCTTCTGCTCAGAGAACAAAGCTGCCAGGCTCTTGTCCAGCTTCATCATGGCGTCATCGTCCATATCCTCATCACTGCTGGCGTCTTCCTGTGTGACCTGAACGCAGCACCAAGAATCATTATCAGATTGTCTGTTCGGATCGCCCTGATCACTTTGCATTAGACAAAGAGCTGGCACATAAGGTCAAAGGAAGGAAGCAAACTTGAGCTCTGCATTTAGCCCATCACCAAAGTGAACAGTGGGCAGAGAGACCAGTGAGTGGGGGCAGAGCACCTCAGTTGTGAACCGGTAGCTGCTGGATTCAAACCTGCAACCACCTGCGCCCAGGTTCTTTGACAAAGTTCCCATGTCAAAGGATATGGGTCCAATTCTGCGTGACTTTTTATTCAAATGAAAGACTCACCGCAGCATTTTGTTGCTGCAAAACCTTCATCATCTCCAAGCGGAAATTCTGGTCCACCTCTTCTCCTTCCATGTCTTCCTCCCCTCCTTCTTCTTCCATAGCTTCATCGTCATCGTCACTGTCAGAATCATCTGACGCCTCCTCCTGGAGATAACCACATATTAAGAATATGACTATAAAATAATTTGATTTATAAGAGCCTCATGTTACAGATCAGACTGACTTCCATTTCTTCCTCGTCATCGTCGTCGTCGCCATCTTCTCCTTCCTTCTGTTTCTTCTTTTTTGTGCCGTCATCGGTGACAACCACAGCGCCATCTTCGTCATCGTTTTCCGAGTCCAAAACCTGCAACACGATCAGAATGGTGATGAGCTACGTATATTTTCTTGTCCACGAGGTGGAGTCTGCTGAAACAGCATAAATGTATCAATTCAGTGACAAAAGTAATGAATCTGGTTTGTGAAAGAAAAAAAAAACAAGAATATTTAAAAAATACTAATAAACCAGATGTAACACAGGCAGATGTTACATCATATGTGCATGAGAGAATTTATTGACGGTTACTTTTTGGAACTATGTGATGCCCAGAGTACTACTCACATCTATGATGGCGTTGAGGGCGGTCGCAGTCACATGAGGACAGATGGAGGAGAAGACGGTTTTGCAGACCTGTCTGATGAGACGACTAGGCTGCGACAGCAGGGAAAGCAAGATGTCAACCATCACCTCCACCCACTCAGGTTCCTCCTCCTCCTGCTCTGTGGTAACAACCACCAAAACACACAAACCAGTGGGTTTTTTTGCAGCAGGGCTCGATTTTAATGACAACTGAGAATGAGCTGCGAACACAGCGCCTGACACGACTGTTTTTCACAGATATTGGTGAATCACACATCACACTCATGAGGCAGTGATTCATTTTTTTTCTTACCTTGTTTCTTCTTCTTCTTCTTCTTGGATTTCTTCTCCTGTGCCTTGTCCACACAGCTCTGGAGATCTTTCATGATGTCCAACAGCTCATCAGGGGCCTGCACAGGGAAGATTACATAATTCAAGAGAAAGTGTTCAAAACAGCAGAACTTTTTTTCTGCGGGTTTCAGACTGTGAAGTGGCTCTACAGTGATGTAGGTGGTGCAACAGTGATGCCTCAACTATTGCAGTTATTGCATTCCTAGTGCAATAAGGGGGGAAAAAAGGCAAAGGCAAGCGTTTTTTATATATTTTTTGCAAATATATTTCTTCATTACTAACTCCTCCCCAGACTATATCACCCTTTTCCACACAGTTAAGACATGCAAATTCTCAGAGAGAAATTCAGAGAGAATATGTAAAAAAAAATCCAAAAAGATAACGGTGGTGATGCAAGTGCAGATGTAGATGTCCCAGAAGATATTGCACCTAATTCTATTTTTTTGGTTAATATATGCTTTTAAATTAATTTATAATAAAAAGAAACAATCGAAGAAAAATTGTAACTGTAAAATCAAGATATAATCAAAATATAGCAAAATTTTACGAGATTGGAATGAAAAAAAGGCTGCAAAGCACTGAGGCAGCAAAAAGGATTTGTGACACGCGGTCTTTAGTTTTTGGTACCTTGAAGAGGTTCATGCCAACCAACAGGAAGAGCTGCTGGAAGGCGGTGCTCTCTGCTGTTTGGATCTTCTTTGATTTCTTCTTCAGGTTCGTAACAGACTCCAACATGCTGCAGTGCGTGAAGGGAATGACACAAAAACACAGTCAACTGGAATATATCACAGAAAATGATCTAAACTACACCAATGACATCATAAAATATAAATATACTAGTCCGAACAGAGCAGAACTCTCACCTGTCCCAGGCCTGTTTCTGCTCAGTGCTGAACGGCTGGCAGCTCTGGACATATTTGGGCTGGTGAAGGAGGACTTGAGCGAACTGAACCAGGTGGTAGATCCACATGGTGCCATCAGACGTCACACCCAAAATGCGCTTCTGGTTGGGAGCCGCGTCTTCGGTGGAGTCTTCAGTGGGAGGAAGGTGGTGAAGTGACAGGAGAAGACTGTGGAGGAGGAAGACAACGGAGAGGAGTCAGGAGAAAGAAAATAAGAGAGGCACAGATGTGGTACCAGTGAGAGACGCTAAGACATTTTGCAATTCCACTTATTACTTGGAAGACGCATGGAATCAAATGCCACCTCTAGGGGGCAGCATATTGTAGCAGCTTTGCTGGTATAATCCTCAGAGAGGGATCAATACAGTTTACTGCTTTCTTTCTCATAAAAATCAACAACATTTCTTCATGGTTTTTAGTTGGAAAATGGAATAATGTTATCGTTCATTACCCAAAGAATGAGCTGACCAGTACAGGTCGGGTGTTGTCATCAATAGGAGCAGAAAGTTTCACCGTTGTCTCCTGGATTTCATCTGTGGGCTTCTTGGTTGTGAAGAATGCGTGGAAAAAGACAAACCTGAAAAAGACATTTAGAACAATAAAATCAAGTTGCTGGAAATCCTTGAGGACAAAGGTGTCCTCGTTGCCTTCTTGTCTCACCTTGCTACGCCCATAATGAGATCCTCCTGCTTCTTCACCTGGTTGTTGTCAATGATCGAGACCAGACGGGCCACGATCCACTTCCGTAACCGGAAGATTAAATTGTCATCTCTAGGTAAAGAATATCAAAAGTTATATTGTATTATTATGTCCACGCCTTACCGTGATACTATGATACACATGGCACACGCCGTGTCCACTCACTGGTCCTGTCGCTCCTGGTTGTCTTTCTGCTTGCGGGTGCTGAAGTTGAGCAGGCGTCCCAGCTGTGGCTGAACGAACATGCTCTTCAGCCACTCCACGTACTGCTGCAGAGCTGCGGGCTGCAGGAACTGCACCACCCTCCACACGGACGGCACCACGGGGTAACCCTGGTTGGTCAGTGAGGAGAACGCCACCATCACCGTCAGCTGTTTTTCTGGGTCTTCGCAGCTCTGCAGGAAGTCGGACACGTAGGTTTCCATCTCTGGAGCCAACTTGAATCGATCTGGGAGCTGAAACAGGGCAGTGACGGCAGATATTATACAGTAGTCGACTGGGTATTTCCACATGATCATCATAATTTATTATTATTAATTTAACCACTAGGCCACCACTGCAACATCATAATAATAATAACTATTATTATTTGTATTATAAATAATTTAATCACACTATTTGTTGTCAAATAGGTTGAAGATTTGTCCAAAATTCTGTTTGTAGGTTAAGAAAGAAAGAAGGGAGTAGCGTAGATGCATCAGCCAAAAGAACAGATGGAATTAACTAGAAAATCAACAAAAAGTTTGTGACAGAAATATCTATAGTTTAGTAAAAATGTCCTGTCTTCCTGCCTTTTTAGCAAAGCCCATCCTTGAAGATTTAACTGAAAGACTTAATGACTTAAATTAATAATATATTTAAAAAAAAACATGCATTACATGCATTAAAAAAAACATTTATCAGGTTAAAAGCTTCTGCGAGCCACACAAAATGACTTGCAGACAATATATGGCCCACAGGCCTTAAATTTGACACATGCTTTATACAAATGCGTTGGTGTTATAAGATATTTACCATGAAAATATGACTATTTTGTTCTTTTTTTTAAATGCAGTTGCTTATCATCACAGCAGCTGCTGCAGAGGAACAAGGAGGGATTTTGTTAAACAGCCTGTCACGTTCACTGACCTGTGCAGTCACCACATGTTCTCCATAGAGCATCATCACTTCTCCAGACAACACATCCTTCAGCTGCTCCACAGACAGCAGGGGCAAAGCGCTGCCCATCAGGCGGAAGCTCAAGTACCTGGACACAAACGTGACAACGGTCTTCAAGTCGTCTTTGCTGTCAATGTTGTTGAATTCACCTTTTTTGTGAAACTCACCGGGTCGGTCCCTGCTCTTTCGACATGGCTTCAACGATGGCTTTTTCCCAGAAGAGATCGAAGCTGTCCTCCTTCAGGGAGAGCTTCAGGAGGTCCAGAGCCACTGAAGGGAGGACGCACTCCTTTTTCACAGAGCGGGCAGCAGCCTTCAACACCTCTGTCAGCCTGTAGGACAAACATTATGAGTCAATTTCATTGTGGAAATTATCTAAAAAAAAACTAACGTGACCATCTGTAACGTTCTCACCTCGGGATGTTCTCATAGTTAATGATGGTGGACGAGCCCAGCAGCTTCTTCAGTTTCTTGGGTTTGAGTGTCTCTGGGAAACGCTGCAGTGCCACCAGCAGCAGCTGCATCTGCTCTGGGGTGCTGAAGGCTGAGGCCAGCTCGGTTTTCAAGGTGCTTAGCAGGACTTCCTCAAAAACCTCCTCTGGGATCTGACACACACAGAGAGACAACTCCAATTAAATAAATCTGTCAAAAATTACTTCATTTTAATTTTCAGAAGTAAGAATGACTTTCTGGCAAACATTTTATTTCTGTTTCCAATATCCACCAATCCATATTATATGGATATGGTGTATTTATTTGTACAACAATTTTATGGGTTTATGGTACCAGTATTCTGTTTTTATACCCCTTAACACAATCACGGAATAAGCTGTAATGCTGCCATCTAGTGACTTTCATCTTCATAAACAGCCGTTTATCCCCCAAACTATTAACTACTATCCCAAGTAAGAATGTGAGTTATTTAATAATTGATTTATTAATGTGAGTGTAACCATAATGTCACCTCTGTGAGGATGTCCTTCATGGTCTTTGTGGGCAGATCTTTCAGGTGTTGTCTGTGTTGGCTGAGGCTCTGGAGGAGCTGCACACATCCCAGCACCACCTGCGGCTCCTGCAGACACCAACACCATTATGTTACACTAAACATCAGAGAACCACTAGACAAAAGTCCACGGTTCACAGTCTTTATGAGGTCCCACAGGAGGAAACAGTACCATTAGTATTTTAGAAGAAGTGAAATACTCACTTTGGACAAGCGGGTGGACTGTTGAAGAGCGAGGACGCCAAACAAGTTTCCAAACAAAGCATTTCTGAAAAGTTTCTATTAAAAAAGGAAAAAGTCTTAGACACAAATTTGAATCATGAAGCTGCTGAAATGCACAAAACAACTGTTCACCTTCTTGACTGTCTGTAGGTTGTGCTTCTCATTGATCCTGTCCAGGATGCTCTGCAGAGACACATCTTGAAACGCACTCAACACCTGAGGATGGAAAAAATACAGATGTTAAAAGAAATGTTGCTAATAAAGAGTTTCCACCAGTAGAGCTGGAATAAAATCAGGGCCAGACACATAAAAGATTGAGATAATAAAAAACAATATTATTAGACTCACTTGACCCAGGGCCAGACTGAAGCCAGGTCTTGCAGCCTCTCGTGAGTGTGCCAGTCCATCCACAAGCCTCTTAAAAGTGTATTCCAGTTCATCTTCCTGTGTAAAACAGAAACAACCAAGACACAAGAGACATTAGTTCAAATTAATTCACTATATACTACAGTATAATGTAACATTTACGTTTAAGTAACAAGGTTATGGTAAATGTTTCCCTTATAAATAATGTTTATACTAAGCCAAAACAAAAAGGCAAGGCCGTTAAACTGTTAAAGTTTTACTGTAAGTAGTAAACTGAAATTAAAGGGGAAAAAATTATAAGAACTTAGGTTTTTATAGGTTAAATTAAACTTCTTGTTTCTTCGTTATACTCCTACAGTACCACAATGGTCCAAGTGACTGAATTCTTCACCTTGTTGTTGGTCTTCAAGTACTGAATTAAGTTCTCTATTGCAGATATTCGGACGTCCTGTTCCGGTTTGGCCAAGTCCCAGAAGAAGTCTAAGAAGATTCGGTTCTGTTGCAGAACTCCGGCGGGCCGGACAGGCGCTGACGCTTTAACAGAAAGCTCCACCATGTCTCCAAACGTTAGCTCCCACACTGACGTTTAGTGGTACATGCTGCACAGAAGGAAAACGTGCCTCGGAGAACAACAAGCGCTTCCGGGTCACGCGCCTCCTACATCCTGTTTACGTCTTCGGTGGCGACAAAGCGTTCCTAGCATTTTCCTTTACATTTGCTTGATTTAAAATATTAAAATATTTTGGTTTAGATTTTTTTAAATGATGGCAACGCAAAATTTGCAAATGTAAATTAGAATTTTAATGATTATTAATAATAATTTAATTAATTTAAAACATTTACGGATTAGTTAAATGTTTAAGTCTGTAAGTTTGATTAAAATATAAATATGAAATACTTAACATTTTACATTTAGTTTAGTATAATTCTTTTTCTAATTTTCTTGCTGAATTCCTTTTTTTCTAATTGAATTAAAGTCTGTAAAATAAGAATAATTAATAATTATTTTATGTAATAGAGAAGTTATTGTAGTTTACACTGCCTAAAAGCTCAAATAAAGTTTACGTTTTTTAACCATAAAAGGGTCATTCAAACAAAGTGCCAGCTGTAAAATTGTTAGATTAAAAATAAATTCTTTATTAAACTGCATGTCAACACCTGTATGGACCAACCAGAGTGGCAGAGAAAATTGGCTGGGAAAAATATATTTACATATATTTGCAGTCACATTCATAATCGCAGTGTTCTGTCAGGAGCTTCAGTGAACAGGAGCAGACAACACAGCGTCCAGTGCACTCTGAGCCTCTTTTATCTGCTTCTGCAGTCTCTGCTTCATGCCTTCATTCTGGGCTTTCTTCAGCATTTCCTGCATGTCTCTGATGGTGGCTCGGTAGCCAGGGGCATTGTGAAAAACTCGGATGGCTCTGTCACCACAGCACGCCAAAAAACGTCCGGTTGTGTCAAATCTTAGGTCGGCAATCTCTTCACTGTGGATGCTGGTCATTTCCTCCTCCATCTCACCCGTCGTAGCATTGTACAATGCCACATTACAGCCGTTACTTATAGCTATAACCCGACCGTCTGGTGACAGGGCTGCAAGGGTTCCTTCAGATGAGGCACATGGGACGGTCTTCAGAAGATAGGGATCCTGCTGCTTTTTGTACTCTACATCTGTGTTCCACAGCTTCCATGTGCCGTCTTTAGACACAGTGACCATTCTGACAAAAACAGAAACAAGACATTAAAAAAGGGGCTTCATTTTGATTAGATTTTCTTCTTCTTACATTTGATCTAAAATATATATATTGTTACCTGTGTGAGTCATTAGAAAAGGCAAATGCATGGACACCTGCAGAATGGCCCTTCAGGTCAAAAGCTCGAATCACCTCCTTGAACACTTTGTCTTTAGTGAAGCAGACCTCCCAAACCTTCACATCTGGAGTGAAGCCACATGATGCTACAAACCTTGGAACAGAAGAAAATAAATAAATGATTTAAAAAAAAATATCTCCACTTTATTGAAGTTTATTAGTTTATTCTGCTTTTATTGCCAGTGGTTGCCTAGCAGTTAAAGAAGCAGATTTAAGGCCTTAAGTTCTCTGTTTTGCATCCCCTGGTGCCCGGTTGCGTTTTTTAAGCAAAGTGCTTAAAATGGTTTACCTTCCACATGGGGAAATGGCAGCATAAGAATTGTTCATCTGGTTAGTGTTGATAGAGGCCAGTATTTCTCCTCTCAGGTTCCATATGTGGATGGTGGTGTCTGTCGATGCACTCATGATGAACTTTCCTGAAAAACAGAGAAACAAGATCAGCATCTTTCTTAGACGGGTAACCAAACAAAAGGCCTTTGTTGTGTTGAGTAATCAAACACCTGACAGATGTTATGGACCCTTGTCCTTGGTATAAATTCTGCATGTGTGTAAATACGTCTAGTTTTCACTTGAGCTGACAGGGTAGATATTAAGAGCCACTACTTCTAACAACTTAAGGGAAGCTGTAAATTCTCACAAAGTTTACCTGTCTCTGAAATGCCGATATTAAGTATGGGTGCAGTATGTTTCTTTGTAAAGTCTTCCGAGGCAGCTTTGAAGTTGAACGTTCCATCATCCTTCTTGATCATTTTAAAGACACGGATGGTGTCTCCATATTCCAACCAGGTGATAAATGCCCTGCAGTCAACGGAAGAATGACAGTAATGAAGGCAATTTATCTGGCTGCAGCTCCAATGACTCCATATAAAGACAGTGATACCTTGAGTCTGGACTGAAGCGGACCAAGGTGGCCTGATCTAGCTCAACGTTGGCTCTCAGAGACTTGTGCTCCCGCTCCAGGAAGTCTTTCGTGCTCCAGATGCGAACAGTGCGATCGTCGGAGCAGGAGGCCAAGTACTTGCCATTACTGCTGAAATCGATGCAGGTTACATTCCCACCGTGGGCCTGTATACACAGAAAAGATACACAGAAATTCAACCTTACTCTTCAACATATTGAGATAATTATTGCTGACTTGAAATGTTCTGTGTCTAGAAATTGTTATTACCTTCAGTGTTGCTGCCAACAGAGGGTGGCTGAAACTGTGCTGTGAGGGTTTATCCTTGCGATTACGCTGCTTCTCCTGCTTCTGTTTCTTGGGTGGAGAGCCTTTCACTGTATTGGACTCGGCTAAAAACCAAAATGTAAAAAAAAAAAATCATACTGTTTAAAAAATAAATTGAAATTACCTAGAATTTATATAGAAGTTAATGTATGACAAATATTATTCAAACCATTTGGGGACAAAAGCTATGATTGGTTCATAGACTACAGGTGTCAAACACAGGCCCGGGGGCCAAATTTGGCCAGCAGGGTAATTATATTTGGCCCGCAAGATCAGATCAAATATGTACTAAAGTTGGCCCACCAGTATAAAGCCCTTATATAATGGTTGGATTTGTAGTATAAGTGATACGTGGTCTTCGTTATAGCACAGACATTTTGTTTTCTTGCGTTGTAAAAACAATAAAACATTTAAAGGATTTTTAAGGGCTACAGGTAAAGGCAAATACGACTGATGTGTGTTTTATTTCAGATTTAATTTCTCATGTGTTGATAATATTAAGCAGATGTTGCAGATTCAATCTTCCCAAAACTCAACATTTAATTGAGTCGACACTGAACAGGATAGCCAGGCAGTTGCTTTGGGCTCCAGCCACAAAGGGGACATTTTTTTTTTGCTTCGGTCAGTGATAGGTTTGGGCCCCATTAATATCTCGCAAGGAGCCCCGGGAGACTCTAGGACCGCCTCAGCATTTAATATCTGGAGAAGGGGAAATATTTATTTCATTTTATTTCAGTCTGGCCCGTGACTTGATAGCTGTTTAAATTTAATTGTCGTCCACAGGGAAATTGAGTTCGACTCCCCTGATATAAACAATGAGTTGTTCGAAAGTTTACAGCCAATAAAAATCGACTTCCTAATATAAATATCTATAGCACATCAATACTATCAGTCGGTTCCAACACCTGCTCATTGGCTGACAAAGTTATTTTCATGTTTAATGACTCGTTCAATATTAAAGTTTGTTTTATTGGAAATATGTTATTTAATAACATTGGAAAACACAACTTTTAGGGCAAACGAAAAGCACTGTGGGTATCCCCGGTGAGTCACCGTTGCTTCACAGAGTAACTGAAGTCACGTTAGCCACGTTAGCTCTTACCGGCAAACTCCGCCGGTTGCTCCGCTCTTTCTCCGATTTCCTTCCTCCGTTTGCTCACAGCAAAGGCAACCAGAATGACCAGTCCACCCAGTAACAGCGTCAACGCGATCAGAGCAGAAGCGTCCATGGTTGAAATGTTTCTGCCACGTTCACAGTTGCAAGTCCAACTAGACACTACCAGATACAGAGTGACGCGATACTGAAGAAAATGCGCATGCGTGCACCTCTTCTCCGTTTAATTAATTGAGCGCTAGGTTAGCATTACTGCCGTCTACTGGGATATTGGTATGTAAAAGAATTGCCTATGGATGAAATCAGTGGTGCCCAACCACTGGGCCGGGGACCGGTACAGGTCCGTGGGTGATTTGTAGAAATAGTGTTTCCTTTTGGCCCCATCTGGCTAATACTTCCATTCCCTTATCAACTAAAGAATTTAACAGAATGGCTAGGATTCCATTATCAATAACGTGACTATATTTGATTTGAAATATTTTCTCAGTGAAGACAACAACAATAAAGAGTCATTGATACAATATTCTAGCCTTGTATACCGGTCTGGTAGCAGAAAGTTATAGACTGTGTGCACCACAAGGGAAACCCTTGTTGTGTGCATGCACAGTTAATTCGGGTAGGAAGATTTAATAGGTAGGAAAGTATTTCAAAACACCGGAAATTCACTTTTAATAAGGGGTTAAAATGAAATCTGTTGGAAAACGTTACTGTTAGAAAGTAGCTATTTTTTTAAGTTAATTTACTTGTGACTTGGACATGTTCAGAGGATGCTGTGGCAACCCCTGAAAAAAGGGACAAGCCAGAAATAAAAGAAGTTAGTTTACTTATGGACTTTTTGTGTTTTTGACTACAACTGAAGTCTGCTGACACATGGGAGGAAAACAAATCAGTGAGACCTTAGATCATTCAATGTGTTCTTGTTGGAAAAACCTCGTCCAAAAATTCTGTTTTTATTCAATCAAAATATCAACCCTAGACAACCAAAAATGCATCACATATTGCCCTCGTTTCACATGAAATATTTTGTCTAAAACAGCTGACATGACGAACTAGCACTTCTTAACAGAATTCCTCATGTCATTGTGCAAAAATAGTCATTTAAGACTTTAAATATCCCAGCATCATAGTGAGAAACATTTCCAGGTAAAGGGATGTAACTGGACAAAAACATTCTCATTGGAAAAAAAAAGAATATATATGGTACAAATGTGGCATAGGGGCAATGTGTTTTTCGATAGATGTAAATAAAAAAAAAGTCATTTATTAAGGTACAACTATATGAGCAGTAGTTAAATTGAAAATCTATTATTCTAGTCAACACTGTCAGACCTTTTGCTTCAGTGAACTTACATGAATTCAGTGCCTGTGAGGGAACAGAGGTAGTCTTGCAAACAAAAAAAAGAAACAACTTCAGAATTAAAGATGGATTAAGATCACATATTGTTGTCACAGGCATTGAATAGACATTGAACATACTTTGGTTCCACAGCATGAATCAATAGTAGTCAATTAAAACGCATCTCGACCTAATTACATCTGTGATGGCGATGGCTACCAAAACATGTCCACAGAAGAAAAAGAAAAAAAAAAAAAAAAACTTACGGAATGCTTGCCATGGGGGGAAAAAAAGTGTAAAATAAGAACATAATGGTTTTCTCCAACTACATTAAGACACGTAACTATGTTGCACCAACACAGGTTTCAGAAAAGCCAATTAAAAAAATAATTTAAAAAAATGCACAAAATTCTTACTTTTTCATTGCAGCGTTGTGCACCTGGCTCTGAATCAACCGTGCATTTCCATCTACTCATTCAGACATTGGACGCAAATATACAGACATACAAACCAAAGAACACTAAGTTCTCAAGTCTAGGTTTCAGACTTGATTTCTCCTTTACAGAAGGAACAAAATAAAACATTCACATACTGTAATAGGAAACAAAAAAAAGAACTTTGGATATGCTTCTCTACACGGCTGTTTTTCTCCGTCTTTCTTCGTTTACTGTACATTGTCCAGGATTCAATCCCTGTCCTTCTACATTCCCTTCAGTCTTCCCAGCAATGTCGACTCCTCAGGCTGGGTCTTCTAACTCCTCCAAACGCTTCGTTTCGGGCAAGCTCTGACCAGGTTATGAAGGCCCAGGGCTGCATGGTTGTCTGGTTGGGGGTGAATGAATGTAGAACAAACAACAGTGGCTAAACTTGCCATTGCAGTGGCGGCCGCTAAAAGCTGAGATACAGGTGGAGGTTACTTCTTCCTGTTGTGTTGTCTCCGTGCCTGTAATCTTTGCCGTGCTCCAGATGGCTTTGATCCAGCACCAATAGAGAAAGAAGGCGTCGCTGGAGAACCTTAAAAAATAGTGGGATTTTTAGACCATGTTAAAAAAAAAAGTCTACATGTGGCTGGTAAAAATGCAATTTTGCTGCGTTGTGTTTGTTTCTTAGTGCCAAGCACATCAAAAGAACTCCAACAACCTGCAAACAATATCTTTAATAACTTACCAAAAGGAGAAGGATTGAAGCCTTGGAGTGGAGTAGCAGGACTTCCAAAGGGCACTGGACCTGCAGCAGTGTTCTGACCAAAAGATGGGGTCGATGTGCCTGCGGGAAAAGGACAAAACCACACGTAAATAATCTAAATTCAATAAATCAGCAATAATGACATTAAAACAAATGCAAAAACTCTTACCAAATGCTGGTTTTTCAGCTGCGGCCGCCCCAAAGTTGAAGCCTCCCATTTGCGGTGCGGTATTGTTGGGGGCGGGCGATCCAAACTGCGGGCAGGACATTGCAGAACTGAAGTTGAAGCCACCAGAGGCTGGCTGCGAAGGAGCAGCCATGGTTGGCTGCGGTGCGCTGCTACCAAATGTGAATGTGGTGGAGGATGAGCTCTGAGTCTGGGCTGCTGCTGCACCAAAGGATGGTGGTGCCATAGGTGCAGCCGGGGTGGAGCCACCAAAAGCAAAAGTGGCAGAACCAGCTCCGAATGCTGGTTTAGCTGGAGTCCCGAAAGTGGGTGCAGTTGTGGCTGCGGGTGCCGCCACCGCCGCTGCTGCCCCAAAGGTGAAAGGAGCCGGGGTGGAGGTTGCAGCCGGTGCGGTTGATGCTGTGCTGGCACCAAAAGCAAATGGTTTTGGTTGAGTTGCAGAAGAGCCGAATGTCGGCTGCGTCGTCGGGGCGTTGAATGAAGACTTCCCAAAAGTAAAAGTAGACTGTGTGTTCGATGCAGTAGTGGGCTGAGCAGAAGTGGCCATGGCGAAGCCTCCAAATGAAGCTGTGGTTGAGTTCTGACTGGGCGCAGACTGACCGAAGGCAAAAACCTTCTGGCTGGCAGCTTGAGAGTCTGGCTGTGCTGCGCCAAATGTAAAGGTACTATTGCTAGATGATGTTGTGGCAGCAGCAGCTGGGGCAGCAGGGGCAGGTGTGGGTGCAGGTGCTCCTGCCACAACAGTAGGGGCAGTGGTGGTGGTCTTGACAGCTCCAAATTGAAATGCACTCCCTGTACTGGGAGCTGGAAACGCAGCTGAAGTGTTACTTGTGGTGGACGGTGCTGACCAGCTTCCAAAAACTGAGTTCACACTTTGTTGGGCCGCAGGCTGTGTGGTATTAGTGACTGTGGCGACAGCGGCTGTTCCGCTGGGCATGTTGTTTAAGCTGGGGAAGGGGGTTGAGGCAGGTGTGGCGTTGCTGCTACTTGTTGACATACCAAAGATGGATGAAGTACTGGTCGAAGAAACTACCGGTGTGGGCTTGGTGGTGGAGAGCGAGGCAGGCTGTCCAAAGACTGCACCGACGCTTGTTCCTCCAAAAATAGGTGTGAACGTCGACACTGGTTTGCCATCTGTTGATGAAGTCAATGAAGCTGCAGGGGCCACGGACGTTGGGACGTCACCAAAAATGGGTTTGAAGCTTGACGTCAGCAGAGGGTTTGTATGACTGACCGACGATGAGCTGCTGGTTGGTGCGACACAAGCCGGGACTG
Source organism: Paraplagusia blochii (assembly GCA_016785265.1). Taxonomy (NCBI): domain Eukaryota; kingdom Metazoa; phylum Chordata; class Actinopteri; order Pleuronectiformes; family Cynoglossidae; genus Paraplagusia; species Paraplagusia blochii. The sequence continues at coordinate 94,921 of JAFBJS010002536.1, read as the reverse complement.
GAGCAGAGGCTGCGGGTGCAGACATGGGATTGTTCTGGCTGGGCAGTCCTGCTACAGGTGGGGTGCTGCTGGAAGATTTGAAGACCTGATCCAGCACCTGAGTAAAGGCAGGAGGCTGCTGTGCCCCACTTGAGGAGAAGGTGGAGGTGGGTATGGTCTGCGAGGCAGCAGGCAGCTGAGGAGAACTCATTGCAGCGGCAGGCTTCAGGTCTAAGCCACTGGTTGGTACTGTTGTAACTGAAACAGACACTGGGCAGATAAAACATGTTGTAATTAGAGGGGGAAATGCTGCTTTGTCTTTGTTTGTTTGTCAACACAAATAATAATGTGTTTATACCTGTGGTGGTGGGTGCAGGAGTGGAGCTGCTAGGAGTGCTGCTCTTCTTCAGAGCTTCCAGCAGAGAGCTAGGAGCTGCAGGTGTGGTGCTGATACTTTTGCCTGGACTGGGATCCAGGTTAATGACGGGCAGAGCAGGACTGGAGGTTTTGGGCAGAGGAGCTGCTAGAAGGCTGGACAGAGTGGTGGTAGAAGAGGCAGCTGTGAAGCTGCTGGATGAGGTGGCCACTGATGAAGTAGTAGCCGGGGCAGAGGCCACTTTCTCTGGCTCTGGTGCTAAAACGAGGATGTAACGATTTAGTTTGGAATTTTACTTTCAACAGCTCCAATGAGTTTTCTCTAAAAGATACTTACCAGGTGTTTCCAACACCTTCTGGATTTTACTGATGGCAGCTTTTTTCTCTTCATCGATATCCTTCACTGTAATGCTGTAGCCGAGCTCTGGAGGTGGAGGCTGTCAATAAGTGAACACAGAGTTTTAGACCATATGCATAGAGGACTCCTGTCAGCCAGCATAGAAGGGAACTGCCCCTCACCAGAGAAATTTGATCTTCTCGATTGCTGGACACCAACTGGATCTTTCTTTTTCTCTTCCCTCCACTGCCTGTTGAGTCCACTGAGGTAGAGATGGGAAGTTTCGGGACTGGAGTCAGCTTGGCTGCAATTGCATCATTAAAAAGAAAAATCTACAATTAAAAGCTTTGAATCAACAGAATCACAATTTCAGTGTGTAAATTTATACATACATGTTGTGGCTGCTTTTTCAGAAGCTGTCTTCTCTGACCTTACTGAGGAGGCAGAACTGGGAGACAGAGCTTCGTCCTCCCTGATAACAACATTTTAAAAGACATATAAGGCCTTGTTTCTGCATGACAGGGCATCCAACAGAAAAAAAAAACACCATGAAGACATACCTGGGTCTTTTAGAAACTCCTTCAGGAGTATGACATCGAGATGAACCAGGGCTGGACAAAGGAGAGCTGGGGGTTGATGGTTTTGTCCACTACACAGACAATATATGAGACAGATCTTAATTAGCAACTTCACTCAGACATTGCAAGGGATTGTTTCACAGCAGCTAGGTGTTACCTGGCTAAGGCCATGAGAAGAACTGTAGGAGCTGAAGATGGGGTTCCTGGCACTTCCTGGAGTTCCTCTGGGGGCATGAACTCCACTCCCAGAGCTAATTGAGGAAGTGCGAGACCTCTTTACAATGGACTCCTCCTGTGGCACCATTCCTCTTTTCATGGTTCCCGGCCTTAAGATAGGAAACATAAACACATTTATTCAATGTTTGTATCCCTACCTTTAACCATCTAGGAGTTCATCAAAGTTGAAAGAACGATTTAAAACATTCACTTACTTGGGGACCAACTGTGATGGTATCCCGTTGGGCATAAGAGGTTCAAAAGCAGAGTTCGAACTTCCACCACTGTCATTTCGTCTGGAAAATGGATTAAAAACACACAATTAACATCAACCTTTTAAACTGCCTTTTAAAAGCCTTTCAACTCTAACTTGAAACCTTTCGTTGAGTTACCTTCGTTTACTATGTTGCTCCGTGGTAAAGCTCCGGTCGTCGTCCTCCACATCTCTTTTACGGCTTTCTTTTAACACCTTGAGGACACTTTCTCTGGAGCAAGGGTCCACGGGAGCCTTCAGGAGCCCAGTGCAACTCAGACGGTCTAGTCTAGAAATGAGACAAAAAATCAGAAGACAGGAGAAATTTAAAAAAAATCAACTACTTAATCAGTTTAGATGCAATTCTACTGTCAAAATAATTTAAAAAAAGGTCATGTGTGAGATGAAGCTTAGTAATGAGCATAGCAACCTGGGGCTGCCGTGGTTGGGTCTGGCAATTTTCACAGTTACAGGACTGTGCATGACTGAAGAGTTACGAGGACTGAGGATGTTCTTCTTTCTGAAGCCATCCCATCTCACAGGAGGTAAAACTCCCACTGCTGAGACACCAGGCTGCTGCAGGGGGTAATGGCGTTGGGGTGTAATGGTGAATCTTCCCGCTGTACCAGTGGGCTCCCTGAAAGGCAAAACATGAGGTATACATTTTAAGGTATACATTTTGAAAATACTCCTTTTCCTATCAGCTTGTCCCTTTTTTTTTTTAGGTTGCATCAAGTCAACCATTTCTATATCCCTCTGTCTTCTGCATCCTCAACTCTAACTCCAACTACCTCCATGTCCTCCCTCACTGCATCCACCAATCTCCTCTTTGTCTCCTACCTGGTAGCTCCATCTCTAGGATCATTCTTCTACCAATGTATTCACTGTCCCTCCTCTGAACATGTCCAAACCATCTCAATCTGTCAATCTATAGCTTTTTTTTCTCCAAATCTTCCTGTCTGTGTTGTCCCCCTTATCATCTCATTCCTGATCCTGTCCATCTTAGTCAATTAAGAATCTTAAGAATTCAATGCGAGCATTTTAAGATGCTGTGAAAACTTGAAAAACAACGTAACAAAATACAATTCTTTGGCAATTCTAGGGTTTAACGGCATTTTTATTTTATTTATAAATGACGTTTTTTATACTCAAAGATTGTATTTATATTTTTCAGATGACTGAAAACATCAACATTGTCAGTCAACATTGAAATCGATTTTTCCCCATCGACTACTACCAACTAATCGACTGAACATCGCAGCCAAAAGTACAGCCTTTAATGTGGTTTTGGAATCCTTCAAAATCGGCTTTGAATTTTCAACAGTCAACAAGACACGGCAAACGCTGAGCCTCCTAGGAGGGTGTATATATTGTAAAGTTTTAAATGCTGTGTTTTAACGAACACAACACTTCGAAAGGCTTGAGAGCCAATAGTTAAAACCCGCCAAGTTGCACTTTGAATTTTTTGGATACCATGCGCTGGGAAACCGTTAGCGCCTCCCAACGGCGCACGTTTTTCACCAGCGTGATTTGAATACAAACATACCCAGCAAATGACAGCCTCCTGTTGGGTGTACAGACAGCATGGTTCGGTCTGGACAGCTTCTCCCGCAGCTGGTCTCGGGGGTTTCTCACAGCATTGGGCCTCACAAACTCCGAGGACGGACTTTCGGGTTTACCGATGTAACTCCCCATGAGAAAATCTCTCGGACTGAAAAGAAATGAGTCACTTGACAAAGATTCGTTGCGATAAATCCCGGCTTCCCTTTGACTCGGTACGAAGTGCCTTTGCGCTTCTCGGCGTTCGTTTCTGTTGTTGTCGCTAATTTTTGCTCTCCTGCGAGTGGGAACCGACACGCCGGTAACCCCCAAACCCAACAACCAGCGGCCGAGTACACCTGGCTCCTTCAGTCCAGCCCGCGGATTAAGGCCTAACCAGGCGGGAAGCTTTTCGCCGCTGAGAGAGTAACACACAAAAAAGCAAGCTACTAGAGCTAAAGTTGTGAAAAGAAAAAATGGACTACAATAAAGAGCGAAAGTTGCTATGCCTAAAAGGGAGAGAATCGCTAATTGTTTCTCTTGAGGTGACATGGCGGCAACGCGCCGCCGGAGGACTCTCATATCCCATCATGCTGCGCTTCTGACACTGCTTCTTCTCTCGTCTTCTTCTTCGCTCTATCTGCGTTTGGTAAACAGCCCGTTGGTGCGTTACCACCCCCAACGTAAAAGAAATGCAAAGTAGGGAAAACTTTTTGGATTTTTGTTAATAAATAGACGTCCGAACCTACGAACTACGAACCATTTGTCATCTGTCATATTTATCTTCCTTTGTATTATGTAATTTTGAAATCCTTTTATGTCGCCCCCTTATCCGTCCAGCATCATTCACCATGTAATCTAACGATAAACTAGAATATCCTTAAAAGAAACTTGCTATTGATTACCCAATTTATCTCTTTGAGTTTCTTACTGTGTTTTTTTATAAAATGTATATATTTATATATATTTAAAATTAGGTCACTAGGTTCTAAAGCAGGCATGGGCATGTGGATATAAACTAATAATGTAAATAAACTAGTCTATGCATTTTCTTGCTATTTCTTAACACTACACTTTCTTGCTATTTTTAATACTACCCATCAGTTTAAAAGATAGGGGAAGAATTGACAGCTTCAGCGTCATCTATACTTATGACCATGTAATATATTAGTTTGTCTTTTTTGATAAATTTGCAATAACTGATATATTTCTGTTTTTTTTCTGTCAAGATTAGGTGCTGAGTGTACATTAATGAATGAATTTTGGCAAATGGCTGCAATGAAACCAAGAGTGAAAAATGTGAAGAGGTCTGAATACTTTCCGTACCCACTGTAGGTTTTAACAAACACTATTTTACAACTGGTTTTAGCCAAAATTTTATTGGAATTCTTACAAATCTTTACACAAAACAGAACAACTTACATTCCTAACAGAACAAACTATACACAGACTGAAAAAATGAATCCTGAGTCGAAGAATGATCGAGTATTGAGTTATTTTCGTATATGACATCATACAGTAAAAATATACAGAAGGAAAAACAACCTTGTCTAGCAATAATTGTCTGAAATTGCCTTCTCCTTTGCTAAGTTCCTGTCCTTTGCACTCAGCAGGGGCATTTGCACCTCAAAGGTTTTGTCAAACGCACTGTAATCTACGCGAAATGCTCCTTTATCCAAGGAAATACACGACTCAAATCGGTGGCCCCACAGAATCTCATCCTCCGTGTAGGAAGTTCTTGCTTGGCATGTCATTCCTATAACACAAAATAATCATTATTAGATCAGTGTCTGGTTGTCTCTCAGAGATTTATACCCTTAAGAGACTCCTAAGTGAAATACAAACCTGATGCTTCGACAATTCCCTCCAGGATGACAATGATCTCTAGGGTCTCTCTCTTTAACCGCTCAGACCCGACCTCCCAGAAAGGACTGTTTTCATTGATGACGTGGGTTATGGTCTGGGGTTCTACCAATAACAACCTATCTCCACCAGTATCATAACCCAGATTGATTTCTGATTGTTCCAGTGGGATGAACTCGCCTTCCTTGGTCTGCCTGGATTTGATGAGTTTTGCCCTGATTTTGGCGTCCACCATGTGACTCTCCCTGAGATCACCGATACGGAAAAGCATACACAACTTCTCATCACGCTCACAAATGACACAGTGTTTGCTGAAGATCAGCGTCTGGGCTCTTTGCTGTGGCCTGGAGATTTTAACAAACATGCAGCCCACCATTAGGGCGTCGATGATAGAGCCCAGGATGGACTGGACCATCAGCAGCATGGCACCCTCTGGACAGTTAGCCGTCACCATCCTGGAGCCGTACCCTATAGTCCTCTGGCTCTCCAGTGATAGCAAAAGGGCCGCCAGGAATCCATCCACATTTTCATAGCAGGCCAGCCATTGCGGGTCGTTGATATGATCAATGTCACTACGCAACCAGGCCCCCAAAAAATATATCCCACCAAAAGTCACCCATGTTAGAATGTAGCACAGAGTGAAGACTAGGAGGAACCAGCGGTACTTGAGATCCACCAGTGTGGTGAAGATGTCAGAGAGGAAGCGACTCTTCTCCACAATCGGTCCCAGATTAACCTGACATTTTCCGTCCTTGGTGACGTATCTCTGACGTTGATGGCTGACAGCGACGTTCAGTAATTGATCGTCGCCTAAGAGCTTGCAGCGCTTTTTGTGACTCTTTGCACCGTTTTGTTTCTCCAGTACAGGGAGTGGAATGTTGTTACTGCCAGTGGAGCCTCGTGATTGCCACCTAGAGCTGAAACGCTTAAAATGCCTGTTGCGATGCACGCGCTGAGGCACCAGGGTTTCTTCAGATGTTTCCTGAGAAGGAACAGGCAGGAGAGTCTGCTGCTGGGGCGACTGAGCCAGAGTTAATGTCTGGGAGCTCTGACTGCTGGGCTTCTGGACCTGGGAGGTTGGGGCCTCCTCCAGGGGTGGAAGCGGTGGCCAGTTGGCGTAGTTAATATTGTTGAAGATAAAGGAGGGCCTTTTTGGGATCATCATGGACACAACAGTGGATTTGACAGGACCCTGAAAAGAATTTGTCTGAAAGGACAAAAATATTATAGTTTTTTTTTTTTTTTTAATAAAAATACTGAGTTTAGTGGTGAAACTGGTGGTGAGAGCTGTACCTTGGTAATTTTACTTCTTTGTTGTGTGGATCCTGACTCTGGTATAGGAAGGTAGGCTAGGAGGTGTTTGGCAGTGAGAGTCTGCGTCGGAGGGATGGAGTTTCTGCGAGGTTCAACAGCGATGGACATCCGGCTGTGACTCTTGCACTGAAGATTCTGCAATGTCTCTCTGCTGAGCAACACAGTAGAGCTCATTGCCGAGGTTGTCCAGATGTTGACTAGTCCCCAGTTCATGTTTGTTGAAGGAAGAAAGAAAAAATTAAAATATATGACTTTTCAGAAAAACAATATTTACTGCATCTGCTGCAGTTGGTATCGTCTACTGATCAAACTGATACGAGCTGATCAGTATCTCAGCACAGCTGTAACTTATTACACATGAAGGGTTTAACAGTAATCCACCAAGTTAATCTGAGAAACACTAAGGAACATGATGGATTTGTCAAGATTATCCAACGTTTGGTTGCAAAGGCTTAGGAATACCATATATACAGTATATATGAGGATAAATCAAAAAGTTTAGAGATTCTTTTAAAAGAAAACAACCAATCTATATCTGTACATGACATCTTTAGTCTATAAATTTAAGGAAGTTTCCACCTTTTTTATAAAGTTTGGGTAAATGTCTGGCACCTACCCACAGCCTGCTTTACTGCCTCATGTTTTTTTTCATGCAAAAAAAAAAAAACCCAAAATGTATCCTGGTCAAAACCTGTACCAAAACTGAGATTATTTTTACATTTCTGACAAGTTTGGATAAAAAAAAAACCTAATTAAATTAAACGTTACATATTCACCTGACAGAAGATGGAACAAATAAGCTGTTTCAGAGGCATGTCTTTACACAGACATTATTCAAATTATTTTTTATATTTATATATAAAAAATAAATACTTAAAATAAAATGCATACTATTATTACCTACATCCAACACACACATTTACCTGACTATTAAGTCCAACTTCTGAAAAATCGCCGTACCTCTGACACCTAAAGACTCCAGCTGCTGTTGTCCCAGTCCGTCGTCCCAGTAGGAGTCATGACGTTTGATCAAATGTAAAGAAACACACAGGAGGGGACATCTGGACTGGTCCATCACCAGCTATTTGTCTCCTCCTCCTCCTGAATTCTTTTACACAGCTGATCCAAACAACATTCATCTTCAGACACCAGATACAACTGCTGTATCAGTTAGTCAAACTGATTAAACAGTAGCAAAAAGTCTTTGTTTCATCAGATCAATTCATGTAGAATAAGTGTGAACTCTGAACCTTTAGAAAAATTTTGCAAGATGTAGTAGCACAAACATAACAGGTCGAAAAAACAACAACTCTCACACAGTAGTTTGATGCAAAAAAATTTTGGAAGATTTTAATTTACTTGGACAATCAATATATATATATTTACAGACATTTTTTTTATGTTGTACAGGAAACTTTAACAAAAGACAGAGCATCTTGTGCAGAGCTTCTCTGCCAGGAAGAAAATGTTTGGTTAAGGCACAGTCAAAGAAATGGACACCTGATCCTTGGACATCACATGCCGACAGATGGTACGACTCTGGTTACACAACCTCTGCTGGCTTTGTCATGATAAATCCACCCACACTATGACTTGGCTCTGCAGAAGGCTGATGTGAAAAAGCCTCAGTGTAATCCCTGTGGGACTAATTGAAGTCACTCCAACATGACAGATTGATTACGTTTGGATTAGAGGTCTGAGCTGATCAAGCAGAATCCAAGCAAACAAACAAGATTCAAAGAAAATGATAAAGAAATGACTTACGGAGTTTGTTTATGGAGTTTTGTCAGTTTGTGACCGTGAACATATTGTACATTTATAGAAATGTGTACAATATATAACAGGGGGAAAGTGCTGCATTAGCTTGAAAAAGGTCATTGAGTCTTTGTATTCATCTGATTTTGGTCAGAGCGACAGCTCTTCTGTCCGTGTTCTGAAACAGAGCTCGGATCAGATTCTTCACCTCTGAACTGGAAAATTCCACCGCAAGTGGACCTTTACCATCAGCCCATCTGTGAACAGAGAGCATGAACAAATGACACTTAGTGAGAACCTCCTTACAGAAGAAACTACCTGATTAGACAACACTTGAACAGCAAAAGCACCTCACAGACATTTACATGAAGGACCCTGTATTTCCCCTCTTTCGTACCTGTCGACAATCTCCTGCAAGCTTGACTTCAGCACAATCACCAGCTCTTTAAAAGTTCCCCACTTCCTCACGTAGAGCTGAACTTCCTCCTGATATTTCTTATTCATGTTCTCCTCAGCCAAAGGCATGAAAACCAGCGGACCCTCCTCAATGAGGTTTTGGCACAGACTGTGTAGGTGTTTGCCTTCCTCAGACGAAATATCCTGTTGACAGTGAAAAAGGATAAGTATTTAGAGATAAATAAGTTTTTAGAGACCTCAGACTAGTAGCTGATAGCAACAGTAGCTGCTAATACATGTATACAAACCTCTAGCATCATGATTTTGGAAATTATTTCAGACAGGGCCGTGTTAAGGAGGGTCCCCATGGCCTTGCAATAGATGTTGACCGGAAGCACATCCTGCCAAACCGTGCCCAGCTGTTTCAACTGATGGATGACCTACGTTTCAGATGATGAGTGAAAGATCAAGTCTGCTCTTCCCATAATTATCAACTTCAGGACAATTCATCTGTAGTTCTAAGTCCTTTTTGCTAACCTGTCTCATGGCTTTGCTCGCCGCCACGTAATTATCTTCATCTTCCAGGTTGCAGAAGTTGTGTGCAGTGGAAATTCTCTCCAACAATTCAGCTTTCTGCACATTCATCTGAGCTAAAAAGCACTGAGCACCTGAGAGCAAAATACTAAAATCAAGACTCCAAGTCGTGGGGAATGACATTTTGTAATAATCTGCCCAGATGTTCAAGTGTTAATCATGCTTGTTTACCCAGTTTCCTAAGCCCTGGGACCATGTCCACAAAGGTTGCCATCCCCTCACTGAGCACCTTTGGTAAATGGGCTTTGAAATAATGTCCGAGTGTGAGCAGGTGGTGAGCCAGGTACATGCAGTTGTTGTGCTGGATGGCAGCAAGATGAGGGAACTTGAGGAGATTTTCCCTGAAGGGGGCAGCAGAGAGCAGCACTGGTTGAAACAAGCAGTTCCACCCGTGTTGCATTTATTGACCATAAACAGAACCTTACTTGTGATATGTGGGTACAACGTCACAGAACAGCTGGAAAATGTTCTTTACGGTGAAGAACAGCTGTGTGGCACTGATGAGAATAGAAACACTCATTACATATAAATTCATCTCAACATACAAACAGGATTATTCATATTTTAACTTTAACCCACCACTGGGGGGAGCTTCCAACAGCTTCATGGAGAGTATTGACTGCCAGCTTCATCAGCTGCTGCACCAACTCACTGACACGACAGGCAGGCAGACTCCAGCCAGACAGCTGCTTTGTGTTCTCCATGATGACGTCCTCCTTTGTCTCCTGCTTCACCTTCAACTCTGACTTTGGTGTTGGCAGTTTTGGAAGTCGCAATCTTGAGTCTGGTGTGATCTATAACAAAATAATGATCTTATTAAAGTTCACACTCTCTGATTAACAGCACAGTTTTATCTCTCACTTTTTGGTGCGATCATCCAGACGGGCACTTACTTTGACAGTATTATGCAGAGTCGAGGTCATGAGTTTGCGAGCAGCCACTATCACATCCTTGCATTTCTTGCTGGCAAAGTGACAGTTGACGTCCCTGGCGTACTTAAGCAGATCGGTGGAATCACCCTGGAGATAGCCCATGTCTTTCAGAGACTTCTCAAACTCCCGGGTTTCTTTGATCACCTTCATGAAGAAGCAAAAAATATTGCATCATTATTGTTACTTAAATTGTAAAGGGACATTTTCTATGAAAAGCTGCTGTTTGGTCCTTACGGTGTTATATTGTTCCAGCTGACTGATGTTGGTAGGAATGGAATTGCGCAGACACTCGTTGATGACGCACTGAGAGATTTCCGGCCAAATCAGTTCCCCCAGGATGGCTGAGAGCTTTTTATCACCAATGGGAACATCTGGAAAATTAAAGATATTAGTAAGAGATTTTAGCAACCATACTAAAGGCTGGTTAAATGTCTCGTATGATTTTCACGGACCAGTTATTGAGTTGTGGCAGATAAATGCCCCTTAATGAAATTAATTTCTGGTGTTCTGAAATATTTTCCTACCTATAAAATCTTCCTACCCGATTTAATTGTGCATGGTTACAACAAAGATTTCTCAAGTGCACACAGCCTATAACTTTCTGCTTCCAGACCGGTATAAAAATTTCAATGACTCTGCGTCATTTTGAGTTTATTGTTGTTGTCTTTACTGAGAAAATATTTCCTTATCAAATATAGTTAAATTATTGATGGAATCCTAGCCATTCTATTGTTCAGTTCTCTTGTTGATATGGGTATGGATCAAGTGGAAGTAATAACCAGATGGGGCCAAAAGGAAACATTATTTCTCTCCGACCCATCACCAATTCACCCACGGACCGGTACTGGTCCCCGGCCCAGTGGTTGGGGACCACTGCACTGAAATGTAAATTAAACTGAAAACTTTAATGCGACATACCTAGTAGATGGGAGTGAAGAGTCTTGAGCACAAGGAGCAGTTTGCTGTAAACCTGTGATGGATCTGATTTCTCCTGGTTCTGATCTTCACACTCTAAGGTCAGAACAATCCCCTCTTCCTGCTTCTCTGTTACTCTCACTGCCAGCAAAGGATGCAGCACTAGTGGCTTCAACATGTTCTTTACCAGCACTTGACCTAGGAGTGGAGAAATGTGTTTTTTCTCATTCTAGCTGCCATACACATAGTGAGGTTCTATTTATCAACAATGAGTTGTTTAGTGTAGATCTTACTGAAGCGCTTCATTTTGTTCTGAAGTTCTCCCTGGATGGCTAGTGCTTGCAAAACAGAGCATAACAGAGGAGAAGGTGTCGGTTTGCCATCTTCACTGCAGGGCTGTCGCAGATTCAGCTCCACTTTCAGGAAGGTTTTGACATCATCAGGCTCTGGTGGTACACATCCAAAAACCAATGTTAGCATTACCATAAAATTCCATGACAGAAAATTTCATTTTAATTTATGTGAATGACAGCATTCCTATTAGATAACACATTTACTTATAAGTAGAAGAAGAATATCAATGACTGCATCTTAATATCTGTTGCGTTACACTTTTTAGTAGATGTGACACATTGACCCATTTCAATCTGACGACAGAAAAAGAGTTTTACCCTTTTGGGGTGGTAATCTCCAGATGACCAGCTGCTTCCATTCATCACCCAGGTGGTAAATCAAGTATTCTTTTTGGACAATCAACTCAGAGTTGAGGTTATGAAGCAGTGGCAGCTGAGCTGTTTTCCAATCCTTCAATGAATCCAAACTGTGTCTCACCTGTTTTTTGCAAAAATAAATGAATAGGAACATGATTTAAAAATCAAATTTCATCAACATGCTATGCAATTTATTTGTTCAATAAAAAATGGGATGAATGGTTGAAACAACAACAACCTACTCTTTCAAGATGCTTGGCTGCTTCAACGTACTTCTTCTCAAGTAATGCTTTATTGTACTCCTCCATCGCACCATGAAACTAAGACATCCAAGAAAAGACTGAAGTGACTTATTCTTATATTACAAACATGCCATCAAACTTATGAAGGTGACTTAGGACATACCTCCTTCAAATGTCCCATCATTGTTATGATGATAGTGTTTTTCTCCAGCTGCTGCTTTAGTTGCTCATAGTCGGCCACAGCCAGGTGGATATTCTGCTGTAGCTGTATTCATAAACATAAATAGATAACATCTCGTAAGACACAGGAGTATAGGGTTTAGTTTTATGACATTTTATGTTAAATGTTTTAAATGTACTGTACCTCATTCTTTATACAATTTTTCAGAAAATCCATTTCTTTGGAGACCTCATCAACCTGCACCATCACGTGTTCAGATCGTTGAAGATTGGGTAGGAATTCAACATGCTTTTTATTTATCATATCACATAATTCCTCCTGTGAAAACACAATAATAAAAATAGGTGTGCATTCAAATGTTATCTTCATTGAGAGACATAACAATCAAGGCTGCTCAAATATAAAAGAATGTAGACATTGGTCATCTTCAATCGTTTACATTTCCATTATATAAATATTATTTTATTATTTTAGAGGTAGACAGGATGGAACAACTGGAGAAAAGTATCAGGAGTGATCTGTGATAGAAGACTGTCAGCTAAGGTGAAGAGAAATTTTACAGGACAGTTGTGAGACCAGCCATAATGGATGGATTTGAGACACTAGGAATAGGTAGAAGACAGGAGACAGAGCCGCAGGTGGAGGAGTTAAAGATGGTGAGGTTCATTTTAGGAGAGACAAGGATGGACAGGATCAGGTATGAGGTGATTAGAGGGACAACACAGACAGGGAGGTTTAGAGAAAAAAACTAGAGAAACCAGATTGATATGGTTTGGACATGTTCAGATGAGGGGCAGTGGATACACATTGGTAGAAGAATGATCCTAGAGATGGGGCTACCAAGTGGGAGACAAAGAGGAGATTGATGGATGCAAGAGGAAGAAGAAATAGCCAGCCCTTTATCAGACAGTTATAATATGAACTTTTAATTAACTACCCACTAATTTAATGTCTGATCGATATATAATGATGTATTTTTACGGTCTTCTTCAACAAATCAATAAGCCACGTAGCGGGTTGGTGATGTTGACACACATGTCTTGCAGCCAGTCTTGCGGGAGAAAAACAAAACACCTTTAAGCTACTGAAAATCTGATATTTGCAAACTACATCAATATGTTTTGGGGCGTAAGTGCAAACCTAAAGATAAACGTTTCGCCGTTAGTCAAACAGCTGGTTAACTTTCAGACCCGCCGCTATTAGCGCTAAAAGCTAATGCTAAGCCCAACATTGTACAACAAATGCCACAGCAGCTAACCGATCCTTTTTTACCTTTACATCCTCCACTTTGCGCGACATTTTGTTTATCTTTCCGGATAGATCCTCCTTCTCCAGTTTGCCTGAACTGGCGAGAACTTCAGCCACAAACGACGCCATGGTGAAGAAATGTTAAAATTATGATAAAAAAAATGAAAAGTGACGTATGCGTCACTCGGTACAACAACCCAGGACCCGCCAGGTGTTCTGATTGGTCCACAAGCCACCATTTCTACTTCGTGTTCTTGTTTTATGAAGCACAACCTTTATTTGTACCATTACTGCCCTCTAATGTTTAGTGAGAAAACATATTTTTCTCCATGTCCTTTATGGCATTTAGAAAAGGTTGAAATTATATATATATATAAACCTAAGCGACCATTGGATATTTTAATTTATTTTAATTAAAGTAAACACGAAACTTCTTCATATATTAACTTTAATTCCAGCGTCACAGTGGGTGGCATTAATGCTTACACGAAGAAGAACTTCCATATCTCTATGGCAACGACAACTATATCGCTCTTCCCGTGATTTAGCTTGCTAGCTTCTCAGTATTCTCAGTCGATCAAATCGACTCTCTGTATGTAGCTGAAATGTGTACATAATCGGTTAATTCGGTGCTTGTTACGGCTACGTTGGGCACAATTCTGACGAAAGCATAGATTAGCTTGAATACAGCACGCTTATATTTACGTGCTAATCAGCTATGGCTGATTTCTGGAACACAGACACTGGAGAGGCTGTGTATCGAACCAGGGATGCCGTCAAAAATCTGAAAATAAAGTAAGCATTTGAATAGAGAATGACCCTTTCTGTTTGAATGTTTTTAGATTGTTTTTGACGCTTTATTTGTTTGCCCTTTTAGGGTGCGTTTAGAGCGGGTGACTTCCACAGCAGCTCTTTCACAGCACCTTCAACAGGAAGTTCTGTCCCAAGAGGATAAAGGAGCCATTGAACTAAAGACTCTTACCCCAAAGGGTCAACCTGGTAATAGTTAATAATAATAGTTAATCAAATTGTCCTCTCATTTAACCGTAAAATGTTGCACTTTGGCCAAAAATGTATGCTCTGTAACTAGGTAATAACGAAGAGGAACTGGTGGTGGGATGGCAGGAGAAATTCTTCAGTCAGGTAACACACCTACATCTACTGTCAATGTTGGAATTTTCTGCAGTAATTTGGTACAACTTTACAACATTAAGCTGTAGAACTGCATTAATCCACACAAATTATTATTACAGTTTTGTATTGATGTGCAGTTTTTGTTAGTAAATGTTGGTTTCAATATTGTAACAGAGGTTTTAGCAACAAGAGCAACCATAATGATATTAAATACTTATTTAGTCCTCTCTTACAAAGACACTGTAGTTGTTCTTTCCCGTTTGTTTCTGGATATTATTCCCCACTCTTTGTGGCCACAGTATGAGATGGAGTTGTTCCAAAATGAGGCAGTATGTCAAACTCCTCTGGACCGGCAGTACCACACAGAGGTCAAAGCCCTGAAAAAGGCAAAAACCCGACGGAATCATAGGATATTCACATATACTGATCATGATAGATACACCAACTGCCTCCCAGTCAGCCAGCTGGTAAGTTTGTTTAATTTTAATGACAGAATAACCTTGTCAACAGAAAAAATATTTTAATGTAATATAAATTCCTCAAATAAGTACATTATTTTGTTCCCAAAGCAGCAGTCTTCTGACCTTTTGATGACATCAAAATCTACTCCTACTTTCTTGGCTGAAAGGATGGCCAACATAAAACACAGACGCCAGGACAGACGGACCATGTAGGTCAACCAATGATTCATATATTCTAGGGGTGTGCAAATTAATCGCTTTAGATTGGTTTGGATCGAGCTGAACCGTATCGGATCGAACTGGATCGATCGTTTAATATTTTTTTAATGAATCGTTCCTAAATCGGATTGTAAACTGTTAATCGAGATATGAATCGGATTGTTATGTGAGTGAATCGTCACGCCCCTAATATACACTACATATATATTAGGGGTGTTCAAATTAATCGTTTTGGATCGGTTTGGATCGAAATGAACCAAATAGGATCAAACTGGATCGATCAATTAATATTTTTTATAAATCGTTCCTGAATCGGATCGTAGCTTGTGAATCGCGATGAATCGGATCGTTATGCAAGTGAATTGTCACACCCCTTATATATTCACATAGATATTCTGACCTTTGCTGGAATGGATAATGTTATAATTTTGTGTGTAGGGATTCTACGATCCCAAAATCAAAAATCATTAACTGGGAGCCAACGGAAGACTTTGTGAAGAACAGCCGTGTGGTTAATAATGCTATGCAGACAATGCACATCATGGGAGACCTGGGCCCTCCTGGGAGGTAAAACTTGTTACTGCAAGAAACAAAAGTTTATATATAAGTTCACTAAGATATTCTGTTAATGCCACTTTATACCATAAAATACAAGCATATTCAATTTATATATTTTAGACAGATATAAAAACATGGACAAAAGTTTCTAATTCTAAACATTACATGAACACCTATACCTTAGTTAATACTGTATCATGAAACATAGACAACATTGAGATTGAGCTGTGATGTTCTGCTTGATTCAGACTGGGTGTGAAGGAGAACGAGTATCTGCTCCTAACCATAAAAACTGATGGCTGTGGAACAGTGACTGTCAAACCAGACTTCAACGCAGACAAAGGGCCCTACAGGTGAGTGGGTCCAAATCCAGTCGAAGCACTGTATAATAATGCGATCGAGTGGTATATGTAACTGTAACGTAAATGTCGTTGAAACAGGATTGTAACTAAGGGGGAAAAGAGAGAAGTTTGGCGACTTATTGTGGAGAATGTATCTCCAACCATGAAGACAGAGGACAAGGACAGGGAACAAAACATGTACAAGGATGTGAGATCTATTTTTTTATCTCTCTCTTTTCGGGGATTTCAATTAATATACTGCAATATCATATCTTCGAGAAAAAAAAAAATTAAGTATACATTCTGTCTTTTTGGCAGCTTTATGTTAGACACAAGGACTACCTTAACAGCCTTGTTGGACAGGATTTCGAAATGGTACGTACATTTCCTATTTTCTAGAAGCCAGTGCAAGAAATCCTCTTAAAAATTCATTAAATTCTTGGACTTATGAACTTTGTCCCTTCTAGCCGCCCGCAGGTATTCTGCGTTACCTAGTGAATGGAGAAATAGGTCAGTTTTTTTAAATGTGACATCCTCAAAATAAACACAAATCATTCTGTTTTATTAATCACACTTTCCTCTTTTTTTCTTAGTCTCAGCCCAAGGCTTTGAATACGACAACTTGTACATCAACTTCTTCATGGAACTGCCCAACAGTGAGTTTTCTGACACGTTAATGTAACAATGTTGTTAAAACTGTTCAACTCAATCAGTCACCTCATCTTTGGGCCTTGTCTGTTTCAGATTGGTCCAGTTTGCCTTTCCAGCCACTGTCAGGAGTTACGCAGACCTGCCGAACCAAAACAATAGGCAAGGTGGGTGTACATTATCAGAATGCATTGATTAATTAATTTTCTCATGGAAAATCTTTGGTCACATTCAGTCAATCTGCCAGCAGGAAAATGTAGCTTTCTTCAGTTTCCCATTCACCTATGAGGCTTTCTACATGAGTGAGAAGGAAAGTGAAGGTCAGTCAACTATAGAAGATTTTCTTCAGATTTAGGTTCATTTTCTTTATATATATATTGTCATTATTCAACTATTATTTCACTTCTTTTCCTGATGTTCCAGGATCAGTTGCTCAGTGGCCAATGATCTACTTTAAGGTTCTTTCTCTGGACTCCTGGCAACGCTATCGAACTGAAGGCTATGGTTATGTGCTCTTCCCAGCTGAGCCTGGTAGATTTGTCATTTATGTGTTGCACATTACTAAAATATCTAAAAGCATGAATACCATATTAACCGTAAACGTGTGCTTTTGTATGTTTTAGGTAACCATGTGATAACATGTCATACCTGGAGACCCCTGCAGAGGGGAACGGTGTCAACACTGAGACGGTTCTTCATTGGAGGTTCTCCTGAACTTGAAGATCTCAGCTATGTGCGAATACCGGGCACCTTTAAGGTTTGTTTGAGTCATTTTGAAAGGATGTGGTCTTTCTAAACCGTATCTTTATTCCAAAGATCTATATCTTCTTCTTTTTTCAGCTTGTCTCTTATTTAGGGGTTGCCACAGAAATGTTTTGGTTTCATATTTTCAACTATTTTTGTAGGGAGAGAGACTGAGTCGCTTTGGCTTTTGCACTGAAACAACAGGAAGTGTTACCTTCAATCTGCACTGCATTCAGCAGGCAAGGTGAGTTAACAGAGACTTGAAAAGTAAAATTCAGTTTAGTGATAATTTTTACAATTGATGAATGAATACATTTATAGATTTGTTTGGTTTAGTATAGCCTTAAAACAACATCTTCCTCTCGTCATTGAGCCATTTTTTTTAATTCTAGGTCCTTCGTCGATGCCACCATGATGAAGAAGAGGAGACAGAAGGTGTTCGACCAGTTAGGAGGATTCAGTCAGCAGGGAGCAGTCTGCTCCATTCTGGGTAATAAATTATTCTTATAAAAAATAATGTTTAGTTTGGAAATAAATATATTTGAGTAACAACAGTTTCTATATGTGGTATTTGTGTCTTTTAGAGGCCTTTCATAGAGTCAGGAAAAAGATGCAAGAGGCCAGAGAAGCTCTTCCCAGAGACCTCGTCACTATCACGGCCCAACTCCAGATTGAATCCTCTACATCCGCTTGATGAAGACTTTGGGACTTTTTTATTCAACCTTTTTTGAACTGTCCAAATATTTATATAAGGAGAAATAAGATTACTATCATGTTTTTGCATAGCCATATGAGAGATAACGTCCCCCTTCGAGTTGAAAAGAGTCACATCACAAACTGCTGATTTTATAGAGAATCTGAAGTCTCTTTTTATGTTTAAACTGTATATATTTTTATAATTTATGTTTTTATCAGGTCAATATTTTTTAATATTAATGTACTGCTATACAGTGTCCTGATGATTGAGGGTTTTTAATAAGGGCTTTGTTCTTAATGTGTATATTTTAGATTGATTCTCAATTCTCGAAGTTTTCCTTAAACATTTTTTAATAATTTGCAATTACTTCCCATAAATATTAATTTAAATTACTCATTTGTTTCCACCAGGTACTCAAAAGGGATTTATATCACATACAGCACATGTTGACTCTCCAGGCTGTATTTTTTTTTTAATAAATAAAAAAAAATTTCTTGAACCAATTCTTTTGTAAAAAAAAAAGAACTACTTTTAAGTTATGAACACACACACTCACAGGTTTATATGGCAGCCAGATGTGGGGGGAAAACGTACTAAACCAATGGTGCATTGGAAGGTAATGGGAAATAGAACGCCAAAACATGTCACATCCAATTTACCATGTAAATGAAATTAATCTTTATTTCAAAGCATACTTTAAAATAATCAAAACAATGACCAAATGTTAAACGAACTGTTGAATTATGTATGGCAGTTTTCTATGAGGTTTTGGGCTTATACTACTTTCGTTAGTTTCTCGGCTTTACATTAGATTAAATAGACATATTTTTGTTTGTATAGATCATAGTAATTAATATTCACGCGTAATTTAAAAAATAAACAGGTTCTATTGACCATAAGGCTGAAACATTAATCGATTAAAAAAAGTAGCTGCACAGGATTTCTTTTTTCCGGTTCTCGCGAACGCAGCCTCACGATCCAGATTCTCCATCTTTCTCCTCTGCCTCGGCTAAGGGACCAACCTCCGAGTCAAACCCGGCTTCAAATCTATACTTTTTGACTCCAACACTTTCTGCCAGGTAAATTAACCAATTTTATCCTAAATGTTTTTTACCTCAACACTGCAGCGTGTGTTTAAGATACATGTTCGGGCAGCGCTAACGTCACCATCGCCCTGCTGTCAGGAGCAGAGAAATTTGGGCCGCAGTTCATTGTAGATGTCGGATATAAAGCTATGTTGTATCGACAGAAGTCAGGAAGAGAGACGCAAACGTTGTCAGGATTGATTTTTTTAAAAATTATTTACCGCCAGACTCCTGTGTGTTTTGATTAGACTAGTAACATTGCTTGTCCCAGAGGCGGCGTTAGCGGCAAATTTAGCTTGGAGGCTAGCAGAGGTAAAAGCACCTCGGTTGTGAATTGAGCGACCAACAAACGTCATGTTTTATGTGTCAAAAACACCATGTCGTGATATATTACATATTTTATTCTTTAGAGAATATACAAATATTTGGCTAAAGCTCCAGGTTAAAGTGTTGTCTGTTTAAAGGTTACGGAAAGGCAGTGGCTAACATCTGTATTTAAGTTAAGTTAGTAAATGGTTAAGGTCACCCATTTTAGCCTACAACATGCAACGTATTGTATATTGAGTATGCGTGAATGTGGATGTAGTATTTTGACTACACAAACGGACACGCACACTGGAGACAAATGTTCAAAAACATTGAAAGTATTTTTCTGACCAGTTTAGCCTTTAACTATGGGGGTCATTATGGTCAGGCTGCCTTTGTTTCCTTTCGGCTTGTTCCTTTTTTCAGGGGTTGCCACCTCGAGTCAACAATTTCCATCTCCGCCTGTCCAATGTATCCTCAAGTCTATCTCCAACTACCTCCATGTCCTCCCTCACTGCATCCATCAATCTCCTCTTCGTCCCCTACCTGGTAGCTCCATCTCTAGGATCATTCTTCTACCAATGTATCCACTTTCCCTCCTTTGAACATGTCCAAACCATCTTAATCTGTTGTCCCTCTAATCCCTCTAATCACGTCATTCCTGATCCTGTCCATCCTTGTCTCTCCAATAACATTGGCCTTGTTGGAATTTCGCAATTGTGTTTTTTGCAAGATAAGCAACTATGATAATAAGACAATGCAATGTCACCATTCAAGTTGTGTTTCTCAACAGGAACACGTTCTGACAAATCATTTTAGCAATGAACTGACATGTAATATAGATGATGTTAGATGACAGTGACGCTGAAGTGAAGTATATCCGTTGACACTTCATTGATAATATATTATTTTACTTGGTACACCTTCTAAAATAGTGTTATTTAGTGCAAATGCATATGTTGTCATGAGAAAATAAAGAAAAACAACTTTGTCAAATTATTGAGGTGGAAAATGAAGATTTCCTGATCAGTAATTTTATATTTTTCTTCAGAACAACCCTAAAGAACCACAACCATGACAGACTCCAAATATTTTACAACAAACAAAAAGGGTGAGTAATATTGGCAGCTGCTTACATTTTCTTTTCAGCATTTCATTCCTCTGTTACATTAATCCTGATCTAACTTGAAGAGCTTAAGGTATAAAAAAACAAATCTTCTTGATTGTAGGGGAAATCTTTGAACTAAAGGCCGAGCTGAACAATGAGAAGAAGGAGAAGAGAAAAGAGGCGGTGAAGAAAGTCATCGCAGCCATGACTGTTGGCAAGGATGTTAGGTAGAATATTGAATTTATTTCTTTTTTAATAGTCTAACCTCTGGAGCTGCATTCTTCTGGTGTTAACAGATGTTGCTGTGCTGTCAGTTCTTTGTTCCCAGATGTGGTCAACTGCATGCAGACGGACAACCTGGAGCTGAAGAAGTTGGTGTATCTCTACTTGATGAACTATGCTAAAAGCCAGCCTGACATGGCCATCATGGCTGTCAACAGCTTTGTCAAGGTAAAACCTTAAATCTGAAAGAACTATATTTTTTCTCACTTGTACCTATTAAATTAATTTGTCAAAACTATTTTACGTTTTTCAGGACTGTGAAGACCCCAACCCGCTCATCAGGGCTTTAGCTGTTCGCACCATGGGCTGCATCCGCGTCGACAAGATCACTGAGTATCTGTGCGAGCCTCTGAGGAAGTGTTTGAAAGATGAAGACCCGTATGTGAGGAAGACTGCAGCCGTCTGTGTGGCAAAACTTCATGACATCAATGCCCAGATGGTGGAGGATCAAGGCTTCCTGGACTCCCTGAGAGATCTGATTGCTGATTCTAATCCAATGGTTAGTTAACCATAATGTGTAAGTCAAAATGTAATTTATGGAGTTAATTGTTTAGTTGTCTTTCCCAATATCTCTATATGATGTTTTGTTTTGCCTCAACCTTCAGTGGTAAAATCATAATCACAATCTTGCGAATAGTTAAGATACAAGTGTGGTTTTTTTTTGTGTGTACGGTAACATAGAATAATAGAATAGAATGGTTTATAGTTCATCCCCTCAGGGGGAAATATACTTGCCCCTACATACAGTAGCTCCAAAAACAATAAGATATAATAATAATAATAATAATAATAAAAACAATAAACAACAACAATAATAGAAAATAATATATAAACCCCAGTAAAATAAGTTTAATAAATGTAGGAAAATGTAAGTAGAGAAAAATGTAATAGCAATACAAATATACAGTTGAAAGTTATACAGAATAATGGTTGTAAAGTCTTATTGGTGAGGGAATAATGGAGCTGCGTTAGCGCTCCTTTCTGCACTGTGGATGCTGAAGGAGCTACTCAGGTCCTCCACAGTCTGATTGAAGAAAGCTTGGATAGGGGCCTTCTCTTTCCCACCTCCTCCACCGAGTCCAATGAACATATAAAACTAAATCAATAAATGTTATAATATAATTGCAATCTTTGTCTTTCAGGTTGTGGCCAATGCGGTAGCAGCTCTGTCAGAGATTAGTGAGTCTCACCCCAACAGCAACCTGCTGGATCTCAATCCCCAGAACATCAACAAACTGTTAACAGCCCTTAATGAGTGCACAGAGTGGGGGCAGATCTTCATTCTGGACTGCCTGTCCAACTATAACCCTAAGGATGAGCGTGAGGCCCAAAGGTACAAATAATAATGACAACAATGGCTTCACTGTGTATCGTGTATATTTTTAACACTATCTCATTTGCCTTTGCAGCATCTGTGAGCGCGTTACTCCCCGGCTGTCTCACGCCAACTCAGCAGTGGTGCTGTCGGCTGTCAAGGTTCTAATGAAGTTCCTAGAGCTGCTGCCGAAGGACTCTGACTACTACAACACTTTGCTGAAGAAATTATCCCCACCCCTGGTCACCTTGCTCTCTGGAGAGCCAGAGGTCCAGTATGTGGCACTGAGGAACATCAACCTCATTGTGCAGAAACGGTAACTTCATTACAAACTTAAAAGTCCAGAGTGACTTAAATACAATTGTTGAACTATATAATGATTTATCTGTTAATGTATCTAGGCCTGAGATCCTGAAGCAGGAAATCAAGGTGTTCTTTGTCAAGTACAACGACCCAATCTATGTGAAACTTGAGAAACTGGACATCATGATCCGCTTGGCCTCTCAAGCCAACATTGCTCAGGTTTGTGCACGACACAAATGTGCTTTTGGTTTTGTTGTCCTTGCCATTATGGTCTATAGTTACATATGCTTTGTCTAAATGTGGCTGCAGTTCCTATTTCACATGTTCATTATATGCATTGAATTTCTAGGATTAAAAATAAGCTGTTACTTTTTTTGTCCTTAAATCCCTTTTTTTATTCTTTTGGGGTTTTTTTTCTTTTTTTTTTTTTTTTAAATTGTTGACTCGCTGTGGCAACCCCTGAAAAACGATAAGCTGAAAGAAGAAGAAGAATCCCTTTTTTATTCTACTTGCTTGACCCTGACTCCTCGTTGATGTGATACTATCTAATGCTCAGTATAAGCAATAGCGATAAACTATTACTATTAATTATCTGCTTAAGGTAATCTGCTGAGCCCCTGTCTAATTCCCCTGTCTCTGGTTGTTGTTTTTTCTCAGGTGCTGGCTGAACTGAAGGAATATGCCACAGAGGTTGATGTTGATTTTGTGCGTAAAGCTGTTCGAGCCATTGGACGTTGTGCCATCAAAGTAGAAGTATGGAACGTTTCAGAAAGCCCATACGTGCAGTTTTGTAGCCTATAACCTCTTTCCTCATGTAATCTTATCATGAATCATGTCTCCTACCTGTCCCTAGCAATCAGCTGAGCGCTGTGTGAGCACCCTGCTGGATCTGATCCAGACCAAGGTGAACTACGTGGTCCAGGAGGCCATTGTTGTCATCAGAGACATCTTTCGCAAATACCCCAACAAGTGAGTTTCACACTTAATCCATTAGATCTGAATTCTTCCTATTTATGGAGATTGTATCACTGTTACGGTATTTAAGGCAAGTTGATGTTAAATCAGAATAAAACAAACAAGATCCTGCTTTTCTCTAGGTACGAAAGCATCATCGCCACACTGTGTGAAAACCTGGACTCTCTGGATGAGCCTGATGCCCGTGCTGCCATGATCTGGATTGTGGGAGAGTATGCTGAGAGGATTGACAACGCCGATGAGTTGCTGGAGAGCTTCCTCGAGGGCTTCCATGACGAGAGCACTCAAGTGGGTGAACCATTAAGAATCTAAAATTCTTCTGTGGTTCTTTAATGAGTCATTATTCCTCCAACAAAAAAATAAATTAATGGAGGGTCAACGTTGTTTTGTTGTTCACAGGTCCAGCTTACTCTGCTGACTGCTATTGTAAAGCTGTTCCTTAAAAAGCCATCAGAGACTCAGGAGTTGGTGCAGCAGGTTCTGAGTCTGGCCACTCAGGTTAGTTTTTATCTTTTATTCTGGGGAATCATATTCAGCATTGTATTAATGTAGAAGTCCTTGTTAGCTGTGAATATATTTCTTTATTTCACTAAAGAAATCAACAAACTCACCCAAGTTATTGTAGATTTGCCATGACAAGTTTGCTACCAGAATGAAAAAGATGAAACAACTTTGTCTTCTCCTGCAGGACTCTGACAACCCTGACCTCCGCGACAGAGGCTACATTTATTGGCGTCTTCTGTCCACTGATCCTGTGACGGCCAAAGAGGTGGTGCTGTCTGAAAAGCCCCTGATCTCGGAGGAGACGGATCTGATCGAGCCCACTTTGCTGGATGAGCTCATTTGCCACATTGGCTCTCTGGCCTCAGTTTATCACAAACCTCCCAGTGCTTTCGTAGAGGGCAGTCATGGAATCCACCGTAAACACCTTCCTGTTCAGCACAGCAGGTCAGAAACACGGACATGTTGTTTTATTGGTTGTGTTGTAATAAATGAAATCACTCATATGTAATGAATGTTTATGTCTATCATCATTTATTACAAATCATTTCAAGTACTTGTTTTTTCTTTTATTTCTCCCACAGCATTGACACAGGTGAGAGCCCAGTGAGTGGCGCTCCAGCAGCTGCCATGGACCAGCCACATGTGATCCCCAGCCAGGGTGATCTCCTGGGTGACCTGCTGAACCTGGACCTGGGTCCTCCTGTCAATGTCCCCCAGGTATCTTCAATGCAAATGGGTGCAGTGGATCTTCTGGGAGGAGGTCTGGACAGCTTGGTGAGCCTGATGTCAAACACACATAGTTCACAATGAAAAGATTCATGCTTTTAAGAGAAAATATATCAAAGTAGTTTGTTCTTAAATGAACTATTAAACTATTCAATATAACAATAGGTAACACTCTCATGTTTCCATTCCCCAAATGCCTTTCAGCTTCCTTTAGCATAACAAATACATTTCCTGCATTAGTATAAAACCACATTTACTGCTTTATAAAACACATACGTATATCTGAGTGTTTCAATGATGTTGATATTAATATTTTCATTTCCTCAACTTTCCAGACTAACTGCAACTCTTTATGATGTTGCTGCACACCCCAAAACATTATTTTACATCCTTTTTTTTTTTTAACCCGTTTTGTGGAATTTTGTATTGTTTTCCTAAATCGGGAATTCTGCTCCTGATGGTTTGCGGTTGCTAAGAAAGTCTCTGTCTCTGTCTTTGTGTGTGTTTTTGTGTGTCTGTGATATTTGGATGCGGTCTTTGGGGGCCTCTCTTCTCTCCTGTAGCTGGGGGGAGACCTGGGCGGAGGTGTTGGGGGAAGTCCAGCAGTAAGTCAAGCCCTCTGTGTGGCCGATCGTTTTTTTCCTGCATGCTGCATGCTTCCTCAGTTTACTTTTTTCGTACAGTTTTTTTTTAACCTGGCTTTTCTGTCTATCACCCAATAATTGGTTTTGCTGAGATTTTTTTTTTGCGGTAGATTTTTTTGCTTTTTATTTAAAATTGTTGATTTTTACTCTATTTAAAAATCAAAGACTTTCTGTAGTTAAGCTAAGGATTTGTTTGCATCTAGATTTCTTGTTCATCATGTATTTTCCTTTTGTTTTATCTTAAATATAGGTTGGTCAGAACTTCATCCCCTCCTCTGTTCCCAGTACCTTTGCTCCTTCACCCACACCAGCACCTCCACCTGCCAGCAGTGGTCTCAACGACTTATTTGAGCTCTCCACGGGAATGGCCACCACTACAGGGAGCTACATTGCTTCAAAAGCAGTAGGTTTATACAATGTCAGAGTCAGTTCTTTTTCAGTTTCCTCCATTGTCATTTTTGTTTAATGTTATGTTTCAGTGTTTTTACAAAATTCACAAAATCCTGTGATTTCTTTGATATTATTGTCAGGTTTGGCTTCCAGCAGTTAAAGCTAAAGGGTTAGAGATTTCAGGAACGTTCTCTCGGCGCCAGGGTCACATGTACATGGACATGAGTTTCACAAACAAAGCTCTTCAACATATGACTGACTTTGCTGTCCAGTTCAACAAGAACAGGTCAGTGGAATCTGAGTGGACTGGTCTGTGGTCAGGCAGTTTTTCCTTTATTAATATAAATATATTCCTCTTCACCCACTAATATATGTATTCTTTGTGTAGCTTTGGGGTCATTCCCACCAGCCCTCTGCCTGTCCACACTCCTCTGATGCCCAATCAGAGCATTGACATCTCTTTGCCTCTCAACACCATTGGGCCAGTCATGAAGATGGATCCACTCAATAATCTGCAGGTACAGAAGGAAACCATCAACAACTCACACACAATTCAGTCATTTAAACCAGTGTTCCCCAACATTTTGACTGGTCAAATGTCTTGTACTATTTTCACGACTGGTCGTTAAGTTGTGACTGATAAATACCCCTTAATAAAATTAAATATCCAATGTTCTGAAATATTTTCTTACCTATAAAATCTTCCTATCCCATTAAACTGTGTGCAGTTAAAAAAACATGGGCACAACAAAAATCTTTCAAGTGCACACTGCCTATAATTTTCTCCTACCAGACCAGTATAAAATGTAAAATCTTATTTTGATGACTCTGAGTTTATTGCTGTTGTCTTGACTGAGAAAATATTTCCTAATCAAATATAGTTGAATTATTGATGATGGAATCCTAGCCATTCTATTGGTCAGTTCTTTTGTTGATATGGGTATGAATCAAGTGGAAGTAATAGAAAGATGGGGCCAAAAGGAATTATTTCTCTGCGGCCCGGTACTCATTCACCAACGGACCGATACTGGTCCCCGGCCCAGTGGTTGGGGACCACTAATTTAAACAAAAGGCAGTTGGTAAAATAAGGAAACAAACAAACTCACAGACACCCACTACAGGCTTGTTCCGTGTGCTAAGTTCTGTTTTTTTTAGTGAGATTAATAATTAATATTCTAACAAATCATAATAGATTTTAATTATTATTTCGACTACTTCTGTTTCTACACAGGTGGCTGTGAAGAACAACATTGACGTCTTCTACTTCAGCGTTCTCATCCCCCTTAACATATTCTTTGTTGAAGATGGAAAAATGGGTAAAATAGTTTAATAACACTTTAGTAACAACTACTATCACAGACTGTTCTTTTGATATTATAGCTCATTTACTGGACTCTTATATTCCGCCTATCAGAGCTGATTTTTGTACGTTTTCATGTCCATCAAATACAAGCAAATATAAATCCAACTATAAACCTGCTGTACCATCTGACTCCTTCCCTCAGAGCGACAGGTGTTCCTGGCCACCTGGAAGGACATTCCCAATGAGAACGAGCTGCAGTACCAGATAAAGGAGTGTCATCTAAATGCAGGTTGGTACATGTGTAGGAATTGATATCTCAGTTCAAGTCTATCTGTATATATATATATGTCCCTTTCACATAGCTTTAACACTTTGTACATGAGAACAAATAAATAAGGTTTATTTGGAGCATGTGTGTAATAGTCTGCTTTTTTCATGCCAACTGATCTTCCCTTTTTTCTTTTTCTGGACTATGCCTTTCTTGGACATTCCTGTTGGCTCAACCTGAAGAACTCCTTCAACAAATTTTCTTTTATGAACTGATCATTTTAGTTCCATTACCATGTGGCAGTTTCTGTTTTACTAGGAATAATGTGTAGAGAACCTGTTATCTTCCCCTGAGACTCCGGACCCTGTAATTTCTTGGCATTACCATAGCTGAAGTAGACATTAGTGAGTGTGGAAATTACAGGTGTTTGTTTGTTTGTGTATGATGGAGGGGTTTTTATGGCTTCAAAAGTCAGTAAAAAATTGTATGTACCTTGTGTTGCAGATACAGTTTCAGGAAAGCTGCAGAACAACAACATCTACACCATCGCCAAGAGGAACGTAGAAGGCCAGGACATGTTGTACCAGTCCCTGAAGCTGACCAATGGCATCTGGATTTTGGCTGAGCTCCGCATTCAGCCTGGAAACCCTAATTACACGGTAAATTATTTCTCCTTCGGTTCCCAAATAAAAACTTAACATGGTGTTGAACGCTAAAAATGATGTTTACTGCATCTTGTTTATTTTACTTAATTGTTTGTAAAGTTTCTTGGTATAACAGTTACTATGATTTGGCACCATCATCAAAGTTGAAGTTAGATTTTTTTTTTATTTACCTTTTTTTATCGGAAGAAAGTTTTACCAAGATAAATGTAAGTATGCAAAATAAAATCTTCTGTAACACTTTTTAAACCCCTTTTCTCCCTGCCAAATGCAACAGGAACAAACAAAAACTTAGATATTAAGTAAATAATAGTTACACAACAATTACATGTATGAAGGTTGTAATGTAAAAATGACTGCTATAGTAAAAAGAATGCTTTTAGCGACTGCTTTCCTAGGACAGAGTAGGCATCGCTGGTTATACTGTAAATGGCATCAATCCTTATTGTACATTGATCACATTGAAAATGTAGCATTATTTACATCAGGTCCCATAATTTCCGTCTTCCTTCGCTGTTTTCCAGCTCTCCCTGAAATGCAGAGCACCAGAGGTTTCACAGTACGTCTACCAGATGTACGACTCCGTGCTGAAGAATTGACCTGCCCCGTCCCCAACCACTCGGCTTAAATCACTTCAGTGTTTTATCTCCTTCTGTCCCCTCTCCACCTAACTGCCAAAACAAGGGACTTTGAACAAATTACGACAGAGACTCCATCAGTTTGGTTTCAGTCAACGCTCATATCTCACTGTATTATTCTGTGTTTCTGCTCTTTCCCTGATTTTGGCAGTTAATCACATTATTGTATCATGGCTCACTCAACTCCCTGTTCAGTTTCACCTCACAGTGAAAGTGTGATTATCATTCCATTATTAAATTGGTGTCTTAATGTTGTAAAGATATGATAGTGAAGCAACTCCTGTATTGGGGGAAAAAAACTCATTCCTGACGCCATTTATCATTGGCTCCTGTATGGTTTGGCTTTTTTTAGTTGTTTATGTTCGATACCACGCACTGCTTCGGTTGTACAAGCATCTTAACACCAGTGTTTTTTTTTTCTTCTTTTGGGACCATAAATGTATTTGTTCTTTAGCAGTTATAACACCCTGAGGACCAGGCTTAAAGTTATCCCTAGGAACTTGACCCTTTCCAATGCATTTAGGCACATTAATCATGTCAGAGCACAATGTTGTCGATCAAAAAAAGAAAGACTATGAAATTAAATTTCCAAAGTTGCAGATGAGCAAAATGCGCCCTTAAAATGAAGCGAATAACTAATATCAGTTCTTATTCCAAGCTCTTTAATGTTGCTTTCCATAATTTCCATAATTTAATTTCCATTGGTTCCATAGAGGAATCAAACTCTTGATAAATTTTGACCCAGAGGCATATCTCCACACCATAGCCCGTCATCTACACCAGTGTTCCCCAACCTTTTTTGCGCCACAGACTGGTTAAATGTCTCGTACTACTTTCACGGACCGGTCATTAAGTTGTGGCAGATCAATATCCCATATTAAAAGTGAATTCCTGGTGGTCTGAAATATTTTCCTACCTATAAAATCTTCCTACCTGAATCAACTGTACATGCACACAAGCGTTTCTGAAGTGCACTCAGCCTATAGTTTTCTCTTACCAGATCGGTATACAAGGTTAGAATCTTGTATGAATGACTCTGCGTCATTTCAAATTTATTTTTGTTGTCTTCACTGAGAAAATATTTCCTATAATATTTTCTCTGCGGACCGGTACTGGTGCCCCGGCCCATTGGTTGGGGACTGCTGATCTACCCAGAATAAAATCAAATGTCAACGTTGTCATCATTAGTCAAATCCCTGTGCATTTATTCTTATAAAATCCATTAATGTACTTTGTAATTGAACTTTATTATCAATAACCTTCACAGAACCACTACACGATGATGTCAGCTGTACTGTTTGACCAGTGCCACTCCGTTGTCTCCAATAATGTTTGCTCATTTGTTCGTGTGACAGCCTCATTTACTGCAACCATGCACTTGTTTATGCCTCCATTCACCTTATGTTTGTCATTCCTATTTATTACGTGCATCTACCTCTGCATCATTGTGGCAGTATCTCCACTTCTGTGATCTGCTTGAATTATGTTTCACATTTTCTTTTAGCGCCTTTGTGTTTTTTTTGGGGGAGATCAGATCAAAAGCAGCCAAACCAGTCTCACAGGACTAAACATTCCCCAAAAAAACCACCATGATGACATTTTAATACCTTCATGTCAATGTAATGTTGCCACTGAATGTTCCATAGACCAGTAGAGTGCATACAGAATGCAGCCTAGTTCCTCTAGTACGATGTAGTGAAGTGAGGGTGCTGTGTAACAAATGAATTTAAATAATGAAATAAAGCCTCATCTCCATCTGTTTGGTAAAAATATATATATATATATATATTCTGAGAATAAGAACTGCAGGTGGCGCTATTTTTAAATTACAGATGTGTGTTCATGTGCATGCATTAACTCACTGTTGATTTCATTGCAAAAGTCGGTGCATTTGTCCCATTTAACACCATTTACTCCCCTTCGCTCCCCACATCACTCCAGGTCTTGACTGTAGTATCTTTTTCCTAGCAGTTCCACTAAAGGTGGCTTTCCAAAATATTCCAGAGAGAGCTGTGGTAGAATCCTACAAATGTACTATTTCTAGTTATATTGTTGTAATCCCATTGTAAATGAATATTGTCTCAGTACAAAATCC
Source organism: Paraplagusia blochii (assembly GCA_016785265.1). NCBI lineage: Eukaryota > Metazoa > Chordata > Actinopteri > Pleuronectiformes > Cynoglossidae > Paraplagusia > Paraplagusia blochii. The sequence goes on along the minus strand of JAFBJS010002536.1, from coordinate 64,088 downwards.
TTATGTCAATAAAATGTCAAAGTCAGGAAAAAAGTGTTGATCTGTTCAGATCTGTTGTCATTCGTGGAATTTTGTTTTGGTGATTTTTTTTTCTGTTTTTTTTCTCATACACTCCTATGTTATAAATCAGACATGAACAAACTTTTTGACTCGTGGGCCACAATTGGTCCAAAAATGTGCACGGGGGCCAGGGTCAAGAGTAGAAAGACAGCACTAATATAAGTTGCAAGTCAAAGTCATGCATAAAACTTGAAATGCTAAATTTCTAAAAACCACTGACATTATCTACTGGGGAAACGTAGGGATTGCAGGGAAAAGCCAGTAGTATAATGAAAATATAAATAAATTTAATTTGCGCAAGTTTGGTTGGGCCGCATCAAAAAGCTCAATGTGCCACATCTGGCCCCCGAGCCCTAGTTTGCCCATGTTATAAATCAATGCACACCAGTTGAAACATGATGTAAGAAATGAGCCGAAATGCACTTAAATATGAATAAGTTATTTCCCATGTTATATTTTGGAAATGTTCTCATTTTATTAACAGATTTGTACAAAACCCTAAAACATAAAACAAGTTTATTCCACAACGTGACTTCACTTGTTTAGTACAACTCTTTCAAAATAAAGTGAATTTCATCGACAACACTAGAGACAGTCACATTTCTGGATCAATTTTTTTTTTCCATATTTGATGTTTAGTTACTGGTAAAAATCAACTTAATTACATTATATATTATATATTATATTATATTATAATATTTTTGCTCACCCTGGTTTATTTTACCCAACAAAGCCACTGCACCATAGTTTTATGACGTAATATGATGTGCTTTCACTGTCTGTTATTTAACAGTCAATTTCACAGCTACTGACCTAAATAACATCTTCTGACACCTGACATTGAATGAGGTGGTTCCTCCACCTCGGATAGATTTGTAGAAAGTTGCTGTTGAATAGGACTTCATCTGCTGGGACATGAGGAGGATCAAGTTGAAGATTTTCAGACAGGAGAGCAACAGGGTTGCGTTCTAGGACCGTTGAATTTGGGATGATATTTGTAACATGGTGGTCTGTCCAGTTCTGGAGATCCAGGGCTGGACAAGTTGTCTTTGGAGGGCTCCTGGAAAATGAAAATTAAAAAAAGTTAATCCACATTTTTTTTCCTTTTTCCTAAATTAAATGATGCAATTTTACAAGGATAATACTGTACTTTTTGCTGCAGGATGTAGAGTGATGTCACTGCACTGATTCCGTTGTGTTCTCTACGTTTGGGAAGCATATCTTCTGTGACAGAATTTACAGATGACATAGTTACAAAACCGTATAACCATAATAGTTTTTTTCTTAGTTATATTTTCTAATTATACCACATCTTCCAACCTCTGTCGTTGACAACTGAGCGCTGATATTGATTATACAACTTGGAGAGAGATTTTCTGGATTGACGTCTTGCCCTAAAGTGAAGTCATATTCAATACGGTAAATTTATATGCCCTGCAGTCAAGCACTTCCCAAAAATAATACTTCATTTAGAGTATTACTCACTTCTTGGATGGTGTCCAGCAGGCGCATATTGTTACTAATGTGATGAGGACGAAGATGCCTCCAGTGGAGAGGATGATGTAGAGGGAACTTCTCCCTGCAGAAAGTTATTTTCAATAACAGTGTCCAACTCTGTCTGTTATTATGCGTGGAACTCCCTGTGTTGCACAAGAAAACGAAGACAATGTCACTCACTGTAGACAGTCAGTCTGAAAGGGATGCTGGTTACGTTGCCCACAGGATTCTCCACTGAGCAGCTGTAGATGTCATCATCTGCCATCAACACCCGACTTATTGTCAACAGCTTCCTGTCTGGGGACAATGAGAATCTGGACTCGTTGCTCTGAGGTTTTCCACCTCGGAACCACCTGTATATGGGCCTGGTTCCATTTTCATGGGAGCAGTTCAGGACCACGTTTTCACTGAGCTCCAGTATGGATGAGGAATCTGTGTAGATGTAGGGCCTCGATATGGGCTCTGGAAATGGAAATGTGAGAGAAGACATCACACACACTTTGAAAAAACATAGGAATAGTAACAAAAAAATGTTGCATCCCCAAGATATGACTTTAATTTATTCTACAGCAGTTTTTGCAACATACATGAGTAAATCGAAACAATGTAATCATCTATATTGCATTTTCCAAATTAAAAATAACTAAAAGTCAATAATTTTGTTGCAGCCCACCACAAATATACTAATAGTTAAATAAATATTATTATTTTTAATATAGATCTATACAAATATATTGAGAATATATTACAAAAATCATTAAAAAAAGTATTAATTGTTATTAAAAATGGATGAAACAACAGTGATCGAGAAAGCCTTACGATGCAAATTGGAAAAAAGACTTGTAAGTACAAGGTGCTTGTACTTGTAACTTGAAAAACTCTCATGTTGGGAAGCTCATATCTAGGGACTTCACTGTCCTTATTCTTTTTATTCTCAGATAAATAATTAATATTGTATATATGAACAACTGTATGTATCCTATATATTATAATAATGTATATTATAATATACCATATATGATATATATTGAATTCACATTCACATCACACAGCGTCCAGTTCAACTTGTCCTCCTACCGTCCACAGTCAGTGTGATGCTGCCTTCTCCTGTGAAGGTGTCGTCAGTGATGGAGATCTCCACATCATATATTCCATCGTCGGAGAATCGCAGGTTGTGGAGCAGAAGAGTCCCGTTCTCAAAAACCAAGATACGGTCTCGGTACTCAGGCCTCAGCGTCCCGATGATGTCAGTCCCGATGGACTGAACCACAGTGACAGACTTTTCTCTCTGCAGCTGCCATTTGATGACTGGCAGGTCGACGCTGAAGCTGCTGTAACAGACGGACAGGACGGCCTCCCCTCCCAGCGTCCCTCTGATCACAGTATTAGGAATCGTCATATTCACCGCCAGCACCTCACCTGATACAGAAACCACAACGCAATATATTATCAACATGGCATTGCATTGGGAAAACACTTATATGTTTGTCAGCTGTGGTGGTCTAGTGGTTAAGGAACTAGATTCTGTGTAATACAACACTGAACCAGTAAGAGACTGTGGATCAGGGTTTTGAGAACTATAGGAATTACCATAAAATGTTGAGAACCAAATCTATGAAATGTTATTAGAAATTCAACTTTCGCATCAAGGTGGGGGCTGCAAAATATCGTTCCACAGACCGCAAGTTTGAGACCCCCGACGAACTGTTACCACTGAAGTTGGCACTCATTTTATTGTTTGCAGTGGTGTCACAATGAAAAAAAGTATATATATATGTATATATATATATATATATATATATATATATATATATAGATTATATACCATGTGTATATATATATAGATTATATACCATGTGTATATATATATATATATATATATATATATATATATATATATATATATGGGGATGCTGTATGTCATAACATGGGAAACGGAAGAGGACAAGACCAGATCAGTGTCATTGTTTTTCTCCCACAACCAGTGATACAGTAGATGACTGTAGGATTGGGTGGACCACAGTTTTCTGGAGTTCATTTGCATGGCAGATTCACATTACCATGGCAACAGCTGTCCATCTTTGGGATGGGCGAGTCGGGACCAACAAAACCGGTCTTTGTTTGTTCACATTTCCTCACTGGGACTTCATGAAAGTGCACTGGGAATGGTTCAGATGCCTCGCTATCTTTGCAGGAACACAGACGCTCAGTGACACTGGTGCTAGACACAACAGGACAGCGGTACCATCGAGTGGAAAACTGACGTCAAATTAAGCACAAGACTGAAAAACATCCAACCGCTGTGATGCTGCCATGTAGACAAAGGTGTCAGGGAGGAAGGAAGGAAGGAAAGTAAACTTCCTGTCATCTGCATTTACCCATCACCAAAGTGACCAGTGGGCAGTTTTAGTGCCCTTGGTTCAAAGAGAGGGGATGGTGCCTTGCAACCAGTAAAGTCGAACCTTGAACCTTCTTGACACAAGTCTGGTTCCTTAACCACTAAGCCACCACTGCCCCAGACATGTATAGGACATCATTAATTGAAAACAAAAATTTGCTTAAAGTTGCAAAGTTGTTTTTTAATTACACAATTGAAATATAACAAGAGGTTTAATAATCATGTACAACCCCCCCACGCCCCCATCGCTGATATATGTTACATTGTTCATTATTTTTTTGCTTTCTGCAGAGAAAGTCACTAAAAAAACTAATTAGAAAGCTGTAAAAATGTCAAATAATAACATTGCATCATGTTTTACTGCAAGAAAAAAAATACAAACCACAAGAATGACTGTGGATTGTGATGCAATGTTATGTCATACTGTACAGTCAAGCAGTAATACAGTTATTATACAGGTCTCAAAAGTCAAATAATAATAAAAACAGCTATTAAAATATATATTCCCACTGTAGTCTTGACCTACCAGAGTTGAAGAAACCTAGAGACATGATGGACAAAAAGTTAAAAGTTATTCCGACTCCAGGAAAAACATCCTTGGCTGGCATCATCTCTGGTCAGAGTCTTTGTTTTCCTCCAAGACATCCAGTGTGACCAGTGACTGGACACAGAACAGAGGACACAGTCAGTCATTCAGGCTGAGCAGGGACCCAGTACATGCTGTTCTCCAGAGCTGCTGGAGAAAGTGCACAAAAGTCTGTGTGTCTGGATGTCCGTTTCATGCTTTTCTGTTTACTCAGTGTTTAACAATGAGATATATTCATGAACAAAACAAATGCTTTGGCACCATCATAAACTCAGTGCTCTTCTCTTCTCCTCAACACTGCCCTGTACACAGACATTTCTGGCCTGTGTCTGTCTCTTAATACATAACTCATGTCTGACATGTGTTATTATATAATATTCAATAATATGTTTACATGTTTCCTACTGATCAACCTCAGGCAGTCTGGCCTTTTTTTCTCCTCTAGCACTGAAAAGGTATTTTCTCCCATGGAAATGCCGCCCACTGGATGTTTTCTCTTTTTTTGGACCATCCTCTGTAAATCCCACGGAAGGTTGAGTGAGGGAATTCCACTAGATCAGCTAAATACTAAAACCAACACATCTGGCAACCAAAATTAATGGCATCCCACCATTATTCATCTTTTCAATTCTGTGGTTGTGCTTTATCATTTACTTTCGACTTATTCCCTGTATTATTGAAAGAAAATATAAAAAATAACACTATTATTACAAGGAAAACAAATATGAAAAAGCTCGTGATTATCTTGTGTTTATATAGTTTTAGTTAAGAACATAATAAATCAACTTGTGTGAAGTTTAGAATGTTTTGAAGGTTTACCGCCAGGTAGCCTTTGGCATAGCGGAAACTGAGGCATTTTTCTCCCGCGTGAGGCATCTTCACGTGAACAGACCAGCTTCGTCACAAACATGGCGGCGCACGCGTGAATGTCATGCCGTCGTAATTGTAGATGCTATTACTTGTAAAATGTCTATGCCTGGATGTTTCTAGTGTCGTTACTACACAGGTGAGTCTGTCTTCACTTTCCTTGGACGACACAGCAGCAGCGGTGTGACCTCCAACTACTTTATTCTAAGACTACAATTCGCGTTGTAGCAAGTTAGCCGTCAGCTCCGGAGAAATTCACGATGGATCAGGAACAGCAGCTCAGAAACGTAAGTCATGTTCAAATTCATATCCACCTGGAGTTTTTGTGAAGCTTGTCTTAACATCGTAGGTTAATTGCGTCTGATATTTGTCTCGTGCAGTTGCGGGATTTCCTCATGGTTTACAACCGGATGACGGAAACCTGCTTCCAGAGATGCTCCAGCAACTTCAACTACAGGAATCTGACCATGGAAGAGGTAAAGTCAGATGGAGTTCTTATCTGTCTGTCTGTATCTATCTATCTATCTAGCTGTCTGTCTGTATCTATCCATCTATCTAGCTGTCTGTCTGTATCTATCTGTCTGCTTGTATTTCAATTTAGAAATCTCGTTGCCTGTCTGTCTATCATAGATAGATAGATGGCTCTTCTACCTCCATGTCCTTCCTCACTGCATCCATCAATCTTCTCTTTGTCTTCTACCTGGTAGCTCAATCTCTAGGATCATTCTTTTACCAATGTGTCCACTGTCCCTCCTCTGAACATGTCCAAAGCATCACAATCTGTCTTCTCTAGCTTTTTCTTCAAACCTTCCTGTCTGTGTTGTCCCTCTAATCACCTCCTGTTGATCCTGTCCATCCTTGTCTCTCCTACAGAGAATCTCAGCATCTTTAACTCCTCCACCTCCAGCTCTGTCTCCTATCTTGTTTCTATTCCTAGTGTCTCTAATCCACCCATCATGACTGGTCTCACAACCGTCCTGCAAACCTTATGCTACCATATTAGCACAATAATATCTCTAGATTTATAATGTTTTTTCCTCCAAAAACCAAAATCTGAATATCAAGTTAATTTGTGTTGTCCGCTCAGGAACGCTGTCTTGACAGCTGTGCGGGGAAGCTGATCCGCACCAACCACCGCCTCATGGGAACCTACGTACAGTTGATGCCGAAAATGGTCCAGCGTCGGATGGAAGAGATGGAGGCCAAAGCGGCGGAGAACGCCAAGGCGGCAGAGGCGGCGGCCGCTGCATCCAACGGACTTCCGGCTCCAGAGGACGCCACGGCAATCCAAATCCCAGTCACTTCACCTGCTCCCATGGAAATACCCACCCCTCTGCCTTCAACAGTTACTGAAGTTGGACTAGATGCAAACAACACAATTGTAATACCAGCAGGGGGCAATATTCCGCTAGACCTGGACGCTGCTGTATCCAAACCCACAACAGCTACAGATGTCACACTGTCGGCAGCTACACCAGTCACACCTGCAGCTGAAGCAGTGAATATTATAGTTCATAATAATAATAATAATAAAGTGGACAGTGAACCGTCCTATGTAGCAGCTCTGCCACAGTTGCCCATACCTGGAGCACAGATTGAGTCTGGAGGTTTTCAATCCGAAATTCTACAGCCCAAACCTGTCTCCTTAGTTGAGGATGCCCCGGTGTCAGTCATCCCTGCACCTACAGTATCACAACAGGAGAGGGCACCAGAGGTACCAGGTGCCCAGGGCCTGATCCAAACAGCAACCACAAACAAGCTGAAACCTGATGAGTAAATCGTCGCTGACGCAGCTTAGTGGGATGATTTTAATGAAAAATATAAAGTTGTGAAATATGTTGTACAATAAATCAAAACCAGGCAACAGCAGAGATGGACTTGATGTTGGACTTTGACCAGCTAAGGTTCTAATCAGGTGAATATTTACTTTTTTGTGATTGAATGACAACATTCAAGCATCACTAAAAAATAAAAGATTTCTGCTGGGTCTGCTGCGGCAACAGTGTAAGAGCATAAATTCTCCATGTTGTGGGTGTGAACTCTGTTGACATATCATCACCTCCTCCCATCATTTCCTGTCAAAGGCCTGTATTTAATGTTAATCTGTGGTGCAATAAAAGTCATATTGTGTAATCCCAAAGCAGCATGCTCGCTAATTTAATTTAAGGTCTGAAACCATGGTAATAAACACTGGTATTTTATAAAGAAGATACAAACACAGTTAATACAAACAACAGTTTGGAAACATGGGATGGAAACGTTGTGTGTTTTGTCATAGTTACAAACATATTCTTGCAGAATTAAGTGGTTTTTTTTTCCAAAATCCATAATTGCAATGTTCTACATAAGTTTGTACAATATTGGCTACGTTAATTAATATTGTCATTTTCTTCTTTTCTACTAGTGTTGTGTCAAGTAATTGCAATCTCAATTATTATTATATCTTACTATGTCAACAATACTACTGATGTTAAAGTATTTTTATACAACAATACTAAATACATATAGTATTCATGGAAATATATATGCATATAGCGTGTCCACACAGTTTATTGGTGTATACATATAATGTATAAACACATACCCATGCATAAACTGTACATATACACATATATACTTACGATCCATATGTACACCTGCAGCATATAGAACATATATGTATACATACAGTATGTATATATGTACATACTGGTATAAAATATGCCAGGAAATACAAAGCATATATAGAAATAGATTGATTGTATGTGTGAACTATTATAAATGATGTGTAGAAGTCATGAATAAAGTTAATACGCTAAGACACTTTTACCTTTTTTACATTATCTATAGAGGGACATGCTGGCATTGCAGGCAAAAGGCACAATGACAATGTTTATATACACTAATAAGATAATTTGGTGGGCCTGAATTAAAAGGCTAATGGGCCACATCTGGCCCCCAGACCTTAGTTTGCTCAAGTCTGGTATAAAGAAATAGCATTGACTGAACCTGTCAAAGACTACCTTCTGCCTGCTAAAGTAGACCATTACAGAAAACTAACTATAGTTTTCACTAAAGTGTGTGTTTGGGGACAGACTTTAAAACTGAGGCCCTGACCAGAAAAAATATCGTTCTCAAAATTCCACATACCGTTCTCCACACCACACACCACTGCGGAGGCCTTTATAAATACCCTGCACCTACTTTCTCTTCTACTCTGACCCCGCTGTCTTTATTTACGTCTCGGTGAGTAGCACTACTGCATTTCCTCCACCAGAGGTCTCTGTCGTGCGGCTGCCTCAGTGCTGGACGGACCGCAGTAGCAGATCGGCTGTAACTCCTCACCAGTAGCCGACATCAGCTCTGAGGAGCGGGGCGTGGACTCAAACCGACCATTCCCTGCCCTTAAATTTGAGCGGAGGACCGACGAGGGAAAAAACACCGAAACGGACAAGACTTCGACTGTCCTGCTGCTGGTAAGAGTTGAGTTTTTTTATTTGTTTCGAGGGGAAAATGGTGGGCGGTGTTAGGGTAACGGGGTTACTTCCCGGGGATGTACAACTTTACTTTGGCTACTTTTAAACAATCGACTTGGAAGTGGAGAGACAGGCCAGCCCACAGGACTGCAGTCAGGGAGATGAAGTCAAGGGGAAATGTGGGATGTTGAGTTATTCCACTGTCTGACTCACAGTAAGTCACTGTAGCAGACTTTTCTTAAATGGATCTGTCTGGAATTGATGGGTTTAAATGTGTCTGGAGCTGCGTTTGGACCCGAGTAGAGGGTTTTCTTTCGTTTTACAAACCTTAACAGTCGTTTTTTATCTATTAGTAATGAATTATCCCTACATTAGACACATTTCAATTTATGGAATGTGAATTTATGCTGTTTTTTGTTGGACTTTTAGGTTTATCTCTACGAATTGCAAGTTACTTTTCTAGTGAAATACTTAAAAATCCCATTTAATGTCACACTGTAAGATATTACCAAAGTAAATCAACGAAGTTGCTGCTTTATTTTTCCAGGAAAGTGTAATATCCACGGACTTAACATTCTAGACATCCAGATTAATATAGTTTCATGCTTTTTGGAGCATTAAAAAAAGCAGAACATCTACTTTTTAAGTCACATTCCATGAGTTTTTTTTCTGACCAAGAAGCCTGTTGAAGCCTGCTAATCTTAGTCCCCGACCTGTTGACCACCCTCTTGACCGTCTCTGTCGTCCTCTAACAGCCTCTGAGGCCTACATGCTCCTGAACTTGAGTCCTGTGAGGTCACTGACAGTACAGCATGGATGACATCTTCACACAGTGCAGGGAAGGGAACTCTGTGGCTGTTCGCCTGTGGTTGGACAACACAGAGAATGACCTCAACTTGGGGTAAGTAGAGATGAACACGGACTACACCTACGCGGATGGATAAGGGAGCAGTGGTAGAGTCTCTAATCTATCATATTATGTGAAGAAGAGCTGCAACTTAAAGTCAACAAAAATGATTTTTTCACTGATACTCAGAAGGAAAGAAGCCAAAACCTTTATTTTGAAAGTTTAGTTTAGATCCGGGGTCTCAAACTCAAATAAGTTGAGGGCCACCACCCACACTATCATTTCACCAAAGGGCCTTTAGCTCTCAGTGTTGAATACAGAAGAAAATCTTTTGTAAAAAAATTAGTTTCCTGTAGATTCTGTGTAATACAACACTGAATCAGAAGGAGACTGTGGATTTACCATAAAATGTGGAGAACAAATATATAAAATATAGACAGGTGGGGGCCGCAAAATATAGTTCCAGGGGTCGCAAATGGCCCACAACCCTGAGTTTGAGAACCCTGGTTTAGATATTTCTGGCTCCACAAGCAGAACTCGAGATCCTATGTGTCAAACTCAAGGCCTGTGGACCAAATCTGGTCCATCAAGTCATTTTGTGTGGTCTGTTTGACCTAAAATAAAGTCCTCAATCACCAATCAGTAATAATCAATTGCAGAAACGCTTCATACCTAAGTTGTTACATCCAGAAAGTCTTTCTGTTATAACTGGCCCTTTAAGGAGAACTGCATTGTGGTGACAATGAGTTTGACAGCCCTGGATTTAACAATGAGTGAAGTAAAATAATCTAATCTTCTAAACCATAATCTCTAATAACTGGAGCAGAAGCTAAATGCAGCAAAATTCAGTGTCCGCTGGTAGGTGTGTGTGCACATGAAGTAATCCACTGATCAAATAGTTTCCATATTGTGCGTTCCCTGCAACACCGCACACTGCTGAACGTCACCAGCTTTGGTAATTCCAGTCCAGTTTCTTCTTTTCCCCCCTCTCTTTTTGGATTTCTCTCCTCATGATGTCATCCCCCAAAACTGTGTCTGTGTGTGTGTGTGTAAGTGTGTGTGTAAGTGATGTGGTGTGTGATTATGGGAAGCTTTGTGGTGACATCATGGACCCAAGGCAAGTTATTATGAGAAAAACCAACACTAATAAACTGGAAATTACACACGGTCCTGAACATAAATAGATGGATTTGTGTAAATATATTTAATAAAAAGCACATTTCATCATTGTGTTATAAATGATTTTCAAAGTAAACTTTTCAAAGAAAAAAACACATTTTTCAGACCATGAGGTGCATAAAGTAACAGCACACAGTAACATAAGTGGAACTTTATTCAACTAATTAAGAAAAACTCTCAACATTGTTGTAACAGATAAGATACGAAATGATACAATCACCCTTTTTGTTCCCTCTTCTTTCTTTCATTTCATATCTGAGTCTGTCTGGTTGCTGTTACATTTCTATTTAGTGATGATTCCAGCCTTTATTTTGAAATCGGCTTCGTGATCACGTGCTCTTAACCGGTGTCATTTTGGGTCTCCACACAGACACTACAACATCACATTAAAGTCCATTACGCAGACATTACACCCATTACCTTAGACCAGTAATACTGTGAGAGGCTCCTGACTACACTGGCCGCAATACTCCAACAAAACAAAACAGGATGCAGCTTCCGAGTTTGGGAAAGTTGCACTCAAACATTTTGACATTGATATGTGAGTGCTCAGAAAATACAATGTGAAAATATACGTTTTTAGGTGAGCCTTCAGCTTCATTTCCAACATTTTCCAATCAGAACATTTCTTTTAAATACAGATGATTAATAATGATGAGTTGCACTCCTGTTGATTCACTCCAAGTGTTGAAATATCCACAGCTTCTCCGTCTGTTGACACAAGTGCTGTCTCACTACTAAAGACCTCGGTATCTCATTCTTGGTCCAGGCCATATATGAGCAGTTTGTTGACGTTGACATTGAGGGCTGCGGAGCTGCGAGCCAACCACACAACAGCCAAGACCATTTCCTCTCTTTAACTCCATACAGGGCCTGGCCCTCTGCTGACAGAGCTTCTCAGGCAGTCAGAGCTGCAGTCCCACATAAACATCTGAGAGAGCAGTCATTATACTCAGGGAGGCCTCAGGGTCTGGAGCCTGCGTTTCTGTCACAAATAAGTGTTTTAAATACCGAAAAAACACGTAGCCGTGTTGGAATTACTTCTGTAGACTTCCCCCCGAGGAACAAACAAGACAGGAAATCCCATCATCCCAGGATCCCACCATGTTTTTATTTTTTTCTACTCTGTCATTCCAGTTTCTTCCTGTTCCTCCTTATAGACTCTTCAGTCGTCCGTAGAAAGCGCTACAAACTGTTATATCACACACGCGTGAACTACCAGTCAGACAGACTCCGCCCCTCCATACAATCCAAGCCTCTGTAGTTTTACTGTCAAATATGGTGTGAAGTTTGTGGCTTTGCAGGGACTTGTGAGAAACTCCAGCAGCTGCTCTGGGGTCAGCTACTGTAAAAGATCCAGGAGGGTGAAAGGCCCAGTCGCACCCAGGTGATGCTTTGACTCCTTGTTGACCGAGGCAGTGACGTGTCCTTGTCCAGCTCGTGCAGACTTATTTCTCACCAGGCCAGTCATCATATGGTGTGCAGCCAGGGCAGGAGAGCATGTGTCTAAATAAAGAATGGAAGGTAGTGAGTGTGAGAACCTGTGCAGCAGTGGGTCAGATAGTGTTTTGTCAGCTGATACATACTCGGAGTTGTTGGGGGAGTTGCCAGCACCGCTATAGATCCCTATCTACTCCAAACATTTGAATTAGACCTAGAGAATGTTGTGCTCCGGTGCCACGCCTGGTGATTATGTTTTAGCCAAAAATGTGGCAAAAGTTTTTCCTCTGCAGCTGCTGGTTAATTACAAACTAAACTAATGACTTAACAATAGAGCAACGGTTAATGTTGACCATTGGTTTTTAGTTAGACAACAATATTAAACTCAGGTTGCTGGAAAAGCTCAATGAAAGTGGAAGGATGATGTGATCAGCTATCTATCTATCTATCTATCTATCTATCTATCTATCTATCTATCTATCTATCTATCTATCTATCTATCTATCTATCTATCTATCTATGTGCCAATCTGTGGTGCAGGGGCCAAATCTGGCCCACAATTTAACGATATTTAGTCCGAACATTTTGCCTCTTTTTTTTAAAGAAAGATACAAATAAGAGATATACAATACTAAAAGGAAGGCTACAGATAAAGAGACGGAATAAGAAACAAATACTACTGTTGTGTGTTTTATTTTGAAGTTATAATATTAAACTTCGGTTGTTCTGGATTCAATGTGTGTTTCTGTTTGAAATGATTGTACATTACATATCTGGTGAAAAGGAAAAAACATGCAAAATTGCTATCAATTTTTCAATAAATATTACGTTTGATCCAAAACCTTTTGCCTATGAGGCCCAGTACCAAATGATATATGGACCACAAGCAGTCCCCAGGCCAGGGGTTGGAGACATGGTCATGGAATGAAAATGCAACCAACTTTTGTCTTGGTGCTGCTGAATTGGTTTGATTTGAAACAGAAAAAATAGTCATTTTTTTTAACTCTAGAAAATAATAATTAGCTTAATATTTTTTGTCTTGAATTCCAGGGATGACCATGGCTTCAGTCCATTGCACTGGGCCTGCAGGGAGGGGAGGAGTGGAGTTGTTGATATGCTCATCATGAGAGGTGCGCGCATCAACGTGATGAACCGTGGAGACGATACTCCACTGCATCTGGCTGCCAGTCACGGACACAGAGACATCGTGGCGAAGGTAAACAGGTTTCGACTCTTTGTGGTAAAAGGTTATTGTGTTGAATGTGATTCTGTTGTTGTGCAGGAGGAGGAGGAAAAATCATTTCCTTAAATAGCAAAAACATATTCACAAAAACGTCTTTGTTTTCCATATTTCTCAGTTGATCCAGTGCAAAGCTGATCCTAATACATTTAACGAACATGGAAACACACCCCTTCACTACGCCTGCTTTTGGGGGAAGGATGAAGTTGCTGAGGTGGGAGAAGCAACAGATTCACTATGTTGCTCTATTTAAAAAAAAAAAAACATTTAAATCCATCAAACCTCTTCTTCTCAGGACCTGGTGACCAGCGGTGCCCAGGTGTGTGTGTGTAACAGGTATGGACAGACGCCCCTGGACAAGGCCAAGCCTCACTTACGACAACTGCTACAAGGTCAGAGACATTTTGCTACGAGAATCAGACAAAACGACTATTGTTTCTTTTTTTCCTGTGGTAACTTTTTCCTGTGTGTCTTTGTTTTTAGAAAAGGCAGAAAAATTGGGCCAGAATCTGACCAAAGTCCCCTACAAGGAAACATTTTGGAAGGGCACCATGCGAACAAGACCTCGTAAGTCCCCGTCTGTGTTATTGAAAAGTAAACAGGGTATTATCAAGGTCAATCACAACAGTTCCTTATTTATTACTGCTCTGCTTTTTCAGGTAATGGCACCATCAACAAGCAGGCTGGTATCGATTATAAGCAGCTTTCGCTCTTGGCAAAGATCAATGAAAACCAGTCTGGAGAGGTTTGTGTCTCTGTGTCTCTGCGTGTCTCATTTTTTCCTGCTCTCTTGCTGAGTTTCCTGCTCTGACGCCCTGGTTGTGACGCATTCTTATTTAATTTTTTTTCACAGTTATGGCAGGGGAGGTGGCAGGGAGATGAGATTGTGGTGAAGGTGCTGCAGGTGAGAGACTGGACCACGAGGAAGAGCAGGGACTTCAACGAAGAACATCCTAAACTCAGGTTTTGACTATATTTATATTTATTTATTTATGTTGTTTGGAGTTCTATTGTAGCCTTTAGGTCACGGCAGTATTTTTACAAATGCTACAGCCTTGTAAATATCAAAGTATATTTTTATCTGTACAGGCCACTGTAAGCATTGCTGCCACCTAGTGACTGGAGGCTTGACATCATTCCTGCTGTTCTAAACTTGCACTATAGCAGTGTTACACTGGCCCCTTATGACCTCCTCATTGCAGCCACAAAGTTGGCCCTGCCCCACGATTTTACTACTGGTTTAACTTCCCCTTGGGGAACACATGCTGCAAATATAATTGTATATTTTTATCTGTACGAACCATGTGTGCATGGCTGCCACCTAGTGACTGGAGGCTTGTTGACATTCCTGCACTAGAGCAGTGGTACACTTTTGTGGCTTGTACCATTAAAAGCTTCTTATGACCCCCACTTTGCAGCCACCCAGTTGGCCCTGCCCCACGATTTGAGTACTGGTACTGGTTTAACTTCCCCTTGGGGAATACATGCTGTCAGATTATAAACCAACCGAAACCAATGCCTTTCCTTGTCACAAGTGGGTAAAAGTCAAACTAACTTAAAAATGTACTGTATGTGATTGATTGGTGGTAGATGAGGTCAGTGGTGGAGGAGAAGTTAAAAGCTTGTGCAATGAGTGGAGTATTTATTGTCCGAGGTTAAAAGTATGGGCTGGGGTTGGTGTTGTGGCGATGTTTTTCTTGGCCCTGTTTACTGTGTCATGTTCCCCTCTGTAATGAGAAAATCAAATCCCACACTTCTCGCGTTAGCAGACATGAAATAAATTATGGAAAAGCATCCGTCATAATTAAACAGAATCCTGTTGGTTTGGTTTGATTTGATAACATTAGTTTTTTGCCAAATATTGAAGCAAACGGTTGATTTTCAACACATATCCTTACTGACTCTTTTATCCGATTAACAACAATACAGGGATCATGGTTTGGGATGAGCTCAGAGTCGTCTCAAACAAGTTAAGACAGAGGTTTTTACCGTGTTTCCTGAGACAGTGCTTATATAATTATAGCTGTGGTCCAGACAAGTCCCTGAGAAACTACTCGCGAGAATGTTTCTAATATTAAAAAGGAAGTGGAGTTCTGGGATGCAGGGAGTGAACTGAAACATCCCAACATGGCTACTACTGCCTGTATAGTGATTCTGTGAAGGTTACTGATAATGACGTTCAATTATAGTAAGTAAAATACTGGATTTTATAAAGAATAAATGCAGAAAGATTTAACAAATGATGCCCACGTTGACATTTGATTGTATTTAGTGTAGATCAGTGGTCCCCAACCACTGGGACGGGGACCGGAAGCGGTTCGTGGATTAATTGGTGCCGGGCTGCAGAAATAATGTCTTCTTTTGGCCCCATCTGGCTATTACTTCCACTTGATTTCAACTTTTATATAGATCTGGTAGGAGAAAATTATAGGCCATGTGCACTTGGGAAACCCTTGTTGTGCCCATGCAGAGTTAATGTGGGTAGGAAGATTTTATAGGTAGGAAAATATTTCAGAACATCGTGAATTTCAGATCACCGGTGCGGAAAATAGTACGAGACATTTAACCGGTCCGTGGCGCAAAAAAAAAGGTTGGAGAACATTGGACAAGAGAATAAAAAATGTGTGTTCTGTGTTTTTGAATATAAGTACTCCCACATAACTTCCAGTAGGCTCACCGTCCACAGGAAGTCTCACAGTATGGTGCAGTATGATTTGGGCGACAGTTGTGGAAACAGTTGCCCCTGTAACCCTGTAATAGATAAGGGGTTAAAGATGAGTCAAAGTACTTGAATCCATAAAAGAGAAGTTTGAGTCAACATCAAATAATTGAGTGTTCTGGTTCTGGTTTATAAAAAAATGCGCTTGTTCCTGCAGTGAAAGAGTCTTCGTCATGAAGAACAAGCTTCATGACCGTCCTTATCTCACTACTCCAATGTGTGGTTTTCCTCTAAATTGTGAGCTGGTTATTTTCTTATCAGCTCTGAAGGACTTCCCTAAAGGAGGAAGATATTTTCCTCCCTCTTTGACCTCCCCCTGCTCCCACTATAAATGCTCTCTGCATATGTTTTATCCCTAAGGATTTTTTCTCATCCAAACATCCTGCCTGTTCTTGGAGCCTGTCAGTCGCCCCCATCCCCTCACCCCATCATCATCAGTCACTACATGCCATATGGATCTCTCTACAACATTCTCCATCAGGGCACTAGTGAGTATTTCTGACTCACTGCTACTTTAAAAGTACTGCATGTGTGTTCCAACTTCTCTAAAAACACATCTTTGCACTCCCTGCCCTCAGCTCTGGTGGTGGACCAAAACCAAGCGGTCAAGTTTGCCCTGGAAATTGCCAGCGGGATGGCTTTTCTTCACACCTTAGAACCAATGGTTTCACGGCTTTGCCTCAACAGCAAGCACATCATGGTGATTACTAGATGTGACCACTCATTAGACCTGGTTAAAAAACACACAGTTAATTTGATAAATTTGCAGATTGATGAAGACATGACGGCCAGGATAAACATGGCAGACGCAAAGTTCTCCTTCCAGTGTCCGGGTCGTATGTACTCCCCGGCATGGATGGCTCCTGAAGGTACGTATGTTGTCCTTGTTTTCTTCTCGACTCCTCTGCGTTCTCCCTCTGAGGTGGAGTTGTATGAGTCATTCTCCTAAATATATGTTTGAAGCTACTGGGTCATCTTATGCGGTGTTCCCCAACCATTTTCGCACCACATACCGGTTGTTAAGTTGTGGCAGACAAATACCTCTTAATAAATTTACATTTCCAGTATTCTGAAATATTTTCCTATCTATAAAATCTTCCTACCCGAAATAACTATGCTTACACAAAACAAGGATTTCCCAAGTGCACATAGCCTATAATTTTCTCCTACCTGACCAGCATAAATTTTGTTACAATGACTCTGCGTCATTTTGAGTTTATTGTTGTTGTCTTCACTGAGAAAATATTTCCTAATCAAATATAGTTGCATTATTGATGATGGAATCCTAGCCATTCTATTAGTCAATTCTTTTGTTGATATGGATATGGATCAAGTGGAAGTAATAGCCAGATGGGACCAAAAGGAAACAGAATTTCTTTGTGGCCCAGCACCAATTCACCCACGGACTCTAACCGGTCCCCAGCCCTGTGGTTGGGGACCACTGCCATATGTTAAAGATCTATTGCCAATGAATGGTCTATTTTTGATCCACTTTGTAAGCATGTCTCTTAATCAGTGGCATTTTGGTGTCCTTTTACACGGACCATAACAAACACTGAAGCTCAGGAAAAAAAAAAAAAAAAAAAAATTCATTTGCGGGGATTACAACATAGATTTGATGAACCCAAAAAAACACAAAACAACTGACGAATACATAAATAGGATGTATAGCTGTCTCTTATACACATCTTAATGTTTTCAAAAGGAAACATTATTTCTCTGTGGCCCAGCACCAATTCACCCACGGACTGGTACCGGTCCCCGGCCCAGCAGTAGAGGACTGCTGATCTAATGTATTTCTGGAGTGGTAGTTCTTCTATTTATCCAAAATGTTATCATGTTATTCTTGAACATAATTTCAGTTTTTCTTTACACAACGTATCTGAGGTCACGTTCTGTCTGTCGTTTAAGTATTTTTTCAAGTTATCTTATCACTGTTCAAACATATAGTGTGTGTGAGGCTATTGTTGGTTAACGCTAGCCATGTAGTACACCTCAGTCACCTGTATGGGGTGCTATATAATATATTTCCAAACCCTGGTCAAAAGTCTGTGTGCTCTAGTGTCATAAAAGTTGGACATAAGAAGACTGAGGCAGAAATGATCCTGCTCACTTTTAACAATAACCTATTGAGGTTTAACTGTTGTTCCATTTGTCCCATAAACAGTAACAGTGTTTTCTAAATTCCTTACTTTTCTTTGGTGAAAGAAAATATACTTTTCTTATTTTATATTTTAAGGAAATCCTACCAAGTCCTTTTTATTACTGTTAGCCCTGCGTCTACGACATCATACATTGTATTGACATAAACAGGAAAGCGAAACCACACTCTTTCATGCGAGCTTCCCCTCGCTGGTTCTCTACACTCTAACAGTTTGTTGTACAATTTTTCGCCTTTGCATATAAATAACTCATCCCACTGGCTCCAACCTGCCTTTCCCTTCTTTAACTGCCACATGTACCTTACATGACATTCAAGTCTGCTGACCAGATGCTTTTAGGTGTGTCCATATGAAATAGAAGTACAGAAGAAACTGAGTATTGTACGTTGTAGCAGGAAAACACTGACACAAATTCAGATTTTAAGATAATAAACCGAACGACAAATATTTTGAAAATCAAAAAAAATAGAGTCAGTTTAAAAAATGTACCTGTGTGGGTATTTGTGTTAATAATTGAGTAAAACCTTTTGTTTTGTCATGTTAAGTATTGATCAAAATGAGGGACAACACAGACACTTTTTGGAGAAAAAGCCAGAGAAGACAAATTGAGATGGTTTGGACATGTTCAGAGGAGGGACAGTGGATACATTGGTAGAAGAATGATCCTAGAGATGGAGCTGCCAGGTAGGAGACAAAGAGGAGATTGATGGATACAGTGAGGGAGGACATGGAGGTAGTTGGAGTTAGAGTAGAAGATACAGAGAACGGGGGGAGATGAAAAATGTTGACACGCTGTGGCAACTCCTGAAAAAGGAACATGCCAAAGTAGAAGAAAAACTGTTGATCAAAAGAGATTTTCAATACCGAAATTCGTAAGAAAGTCTTAAAAAAATAAAGAAAATATCTCTAAATGCAATTGATTTATTAGTATTTAATTGCTTACTCTGCATTAAACACAAAATCCATGTTGTTTGTTCAAGTCACGACTCTGCAAAGTCACAAAAACAAAAACACAGCAGTGAACAGAATCAATAAGCACTTTGGTTTGACTGTAGCTTTGCAGAAGAAGCCTGAAGACATCAACAGGAGATCTGCTGACATGTGGAGCTTCGCTGTGTTACTATGGGAGCTGGTCACCAGGGAGGTGCCTTTCGCTGACCTCTCCCACATGGAGATAGGCATGAAGGTAAGCAAGTGTTACGTCCGTCTTCACACAGCCATTATAAAACGAAATATTCACCGCATTAGTCTCATTCCTTCCACACTGTACTTTTCTTCAGGTGGCTCTTGAAGGTCTCAGACCAACCATTCCTCCAGGAATCTCCCCTCATATCTGTAAACTAATGAGACTCTGCATGAACGAAGACCCAGCCAAGAGACCAAAGTTTGACATGATCGTCCCCATCTTGGAGAAGATGCAAGACAAGTGATGAGGCGTTTCCTCTGCAGCAATTTTTACACTTATAATATAAATTTTTTTTTACATAATCCAACCACTTTTAGCCTTCACTGCAACCATGTATCTGCTCATCTGCTGTAAATAATATCAGAGACCACTTTAGCTCCACGGACAAAATTGCTTTACTTTATTATTATTTAAATCAAGGTATAAATGATCTTTGGTGTATACAAGAGCTATTTTATTGTATACCTCATTAAGATAGAATTTCGTTTTTGTGTGTTTGTGCAAGTTGATGACACATAGTCATTGCTGAGATAAGAAAACAGTCGTGGACATGAACATTTATCTTCATGGATGTTGAGAGTTTTCCAAGTAAATTGATTTTCCTGTTGGACTTTGGTGCAAGAGATGAGGAGATTCACAAACAGACAAACATGTTCTTTCAGACAAACATTTTCCAAACTTTATATGGTTCTCATTTGTGTCTTTGTGTATCTGTACTTTGGTTAAATACGTCCCGGGCCGCTTCCCAGGACTTTATTCAAGCTCTTAAACCCGTCCTTCAGTATTAAACACCAACAACCAGTTGTGTCAGTCGCTTGACAGCAGATTATCAGAATTGTACGTTAAAAAAAAAAAACCCTGCTATCACAGACATGCAAACAAATGCCAATGCAATAAATCTTTTATATTTATAAAAATATTTGTTTTTGTATTAAGCTGATGTTTGCATTATTTTAAAAAATATATATTGAAGTATAAATTCTTCAAAAGAAAATGTCCATTTTATTGAATGTTTCATCATTCTTCTCATAAAGGATAAACAATGTAGTTCAATTGAATGAATTCTGAATAGAAATGTCCGATAACTTAAAATAATTCATCGGATTCTGATATAAACGTCAAAACTGATGTAAAAATTTCAAGAACTGATGTGCGATTTCATCTACGTTAGCAGAACCTCGTGTTATCTGATTTTTATCATCAGGTAAAAATTCCGTATCAATCTCACAGATATCACATTTATACCTTTATATCGGGCCGATAATATCGGTCTTTCGATTTTATCGGACATTCCAGATTGTGACTTTCATGTTTTTGCTTAATAAAAGAAAAAAGTCACTCAAGTCTTACAACTGGAAGAAAAAGATCCGTCTCTAATGTCTGATTATTACGTTATTTAACTTGGAGTTGTAATAAAAATTAGTCCTTGTGTAATAAAAACGGGAAAAGGAACTAAATGAAATAATAATACGCGGCGTTTCCATGGCTCCACAACACAACCGCGCGAGGAGGGAAGGGAAGAGGATCACGTGATACGTCAGCTGACGCCTTCTCGTAACCCTTTACTTGTTAGCGCAAACGAGAACTGTGACCACAACAGAGGAGCCGCCGCTGCAGAGTAAGTAAAGGAAATATACCGCCTTATTTACTTTACTCTGTTAACGGCAGTTTGAACGGGACCTTCCAGAACCTTCTAACTTGTCTGAGTTCTCGCCTCACGGGCCTAACGAAAAAGACGACCCCGGTGTCGTGTCATATCTGAGGTAAACAACTAGTTTTCAGCCATTTTTTTACCCTCAACTTCTCACTCAAAGGTTATTGTCTCGCGTGCTTGCGAGTTCGCCATTGTTTTCCATTCAACGTTATTACAAGACAGCAGTGTTTATGTTTTTGTGGAGTAACTTCCTCGGTCGGGTTTTTTTTTCTTGTTCTCAGAAAACTGCGGATAAACGCCTCTCTGGGAACACCTGGTGGACGGACAATGAAGGTCTCCCCTCTGCAGATGTCCTACCCTGCCGTGCTGCTGCTTCTTCCGCTGTTAGTCAGCAGCCACCCCGCCACGGCTCTTCATCGGAGCTCACACCAACCTGGTCCGGTGATCATACAGCTGAACAGCGCCACCCAGTTCGGCTTTAACTGGAAAAACGTCAGCTGTCATCTGTGCAAAGCCGTCTTCACCATCCTAGAAGTCGCCCTTCTGGTAATTTAAGGCAGTGGTTCTCAACCCGCGGGTCGGGGACCGGTACCGGTCCGTGGGTGAATTGGTGCCGGGCCACAGAGAAATAATGTTTCCTTTTTGCCCCACATTTTTTGGCTTTTACTTCCACTTGATCCATACCCATACAACAAAATAACTGACCAATAGAATGGCTAGGATTCCATCATCAATAATGCAATTTTATTTGATTAGGAAATATTGTCTCAGTGACGACAACAACAATAAACTCAAAATGATGCAGAGTCATTGATACAAGATTCTAACCTTTATAACAGTCTGGTAGCAGAAAATTGTAGGCTGTGCGCACTTGGGAAATCCTTGTTGTGTGCATGCACAGTTAGTTCCGGTAGGAAGATTTTATAGGTAGGAAAATATTTCAGTATATGTCAGCATATTTCAACACTGGAAATTTACTTTTGTTAAGTTATATTTATCGGCCTCAACTTAACGACCGGTCCGTGAAAATAGTACGAGGAATATTACCTTTTTTTTTATTTTATAATAAAGTGAATATTTTCGTTTAACTCCAATCAAAGGGATTTTACTCTTCGGTTCCAGAGGAAGTGTCAGGAACTCACTTCTCTCTTCCCGTATCCTTAAACCTGTTCTACTTTTGTGTTTTCGATCTCAGAGTAATACAAATGAGGAACGAGTGGCCCAGGCGGCTGGAGAGGCCTGTGTCCGTCTCCATTTGGCCGAGGAAGACATTTGCAGAGAAATAACAAAGCTGTTTAGCGACGACATCATCCGGGCCCTGCAGGAGTCGGTGCTGTGGCCCACTGAGGCGTGTGCCATTCTAGTGGGCCCTGCCTGTGGCAAATTCGATCTATACGCCCCCTGGAACATCACCTTACCTAAGGTCCCAAAGCCCCCTGTGACACCACCTTCTCCTCCCAAACCAGGGTCCCCACAGAGCAGGGTCCTGTTTTTGACTGATATTCACTGGGACAAAGTAAGTGTTGGCCGATGCAGATATAGTGAAGACAGATTTCTAAATATTTTGTCTAAATACACCTTTTCTCTGACAGGAGTATGAAACAGGGAGCCCTGCGGACTGTAGGGACCCTCTGTGTTGTCGTAAGGACTCGAACTCCCATCGCTGGGGGAAGCGAGAGGCTGGTTACTGGGGAACCTACGGTAAGTGCGACCTCCCGCTGCGCACCGTGGAAAACCTTCTGGAACAGGCTGCAAAAGCTGGGCCATGGGACTGGGTCTACTGGACTGGAGATATACCGGCACACAACGTCTGGTCCCAGACCAGGGGACAACAGTTATCAGAGCTGAGCGTCATCTCCAACCTCATTCAAAAGTAAGTCGGCCTTGGTAATGGACAGGGACCAAGAAGCAGTGTCCACATAGTTAGTGGGTCATTGTACTTTAGCACTTTTTTTTTCGCTTCTCCTTTGGATGCTCTTTTTGGTCATGTGTTATCTGAACTGATCCCAACAGCTGTTGTTGACTCATGTCTTCCTCCTGTCCTTTGTCCACAGACACCTGGGAGCTAATGTGACAGTTTATCCTGCTGTGGGCAACCATGAAAGTACACCAGTCAATAGTTTCCCTCCACCTTTTGTGCATGGAAACCGATCCTCCTCGTGGCTCTACGATACCATGGCAAAGGAGTGGTCCATGTGGTTACCAGAGGAGGCTTTGAAGACACTAAGGTTGGTAACGTCCATGTTCTTTTTTATCATTTCTCTTGGGGATGTCCAATATTAACATTTTTCAATCTACAACCCTGTACAAACCCGTGTATGGATGGAAGGGAACCGCCGTGTAAGATTAATTAAATGAGCTGCAATGCTGCCATCTAGTGGGCTTTGCTGTATATACAGGCATTTATCACCCAAAACAAATTAGGGCACAGACACTGAGTTCTCAGGTTTTCATCATCGGAAGGAAAATGATACGCACAAATATTACATGATATACCAATTATATGCTAATAACGGTCTGTCAGTATCGCTGACATGACCTTTCTGTCGAAAAGTTGATGTTAGTCAATTGTGTGTTTGTTTGTTTTTTTTATTGTGCAATCCAGCAGTCATGTGATTTTAGTGACCTTTGTGGATGAACTTACAGATACGGGGGGTTCTACACAGCAGAGGTCCAGCCTGGTCTGAGGGTGGTCTCTCTCAACATGAACTTTTGTGCTCGAGAGAACTTCTGGCTGATGGTGAACTCCACTGACCCCGCTAACCAGCTGCAGTGGCTCGTCCATGTTCTTCAGGCCAGTGAGGACCAGGGGGAGAAGGTTAGTGGAGCGACGAAAACAGGATGTGACACAAACACTGCAGTTTATTGGGTGGGTTAATCGTTAACAACTGTTAAGAAGACTTTTGGGGAAGTAATAAGTGTAAAACAGGACTTTGCGGTGTCTTAATGAGGCGGGGAGTCGTGTAAAATGTCAGCCACAGGCTTTTAACTACAACTAGACCTTTTTTTTTCTCTCTTTCATTATCCTGACCTCACATGACTAGCACAGCATAAAGAAACGCAATAAAAAGTGTTTTTATTGTGTTGAGAATTGCACTTGTAAAGTCACCTTGTCTTTGGTGGTTCCCCCTCTTTTTTTATTGAGGTTCATATCATTGGTCACATCCCTCCTGGATTGTGTCTTGGCAGCTGGAGCTGGAACTACTACCACATCCTCAACAGGTAAATTTAATCTAAAAATTAAAACTTCTAACTCAGGTTATCAACCACTGGGTCGGGGACCGGTATCGGTCCGTGGGTGAAATGGTGCCCGAGCCTTCAGAGAAATAATGTTTCCTTTTGGACCCCCATTGTTGGCTATTACTTCCACTTGATCCATTCCCATATGAACAAAAGAACAATAGAATGGCTAGGATTCCATCATCAATAATGCAACTATATTTGATTAGGAAATATTTTCTCTGTGAAGACAACAACAATAAACTCAAAATAAATGATGCCATCATTAACACAAGATTTTAACATTCTGGTAGGAGAAAGTTACATGCTGTGTGCACAACAAGAAATCCTTGTTGTGCCCAGGTATGGGTAGGAAGATTTTATAGGTAGAAAAATATTTCAGATCACCAGAAATTGAATTCATTAAGGGGTATTTATCTGCCACAACTTAACTACCAGTGAAAATAGTATGAGGCATTTAACCGGCCTGTGACACAAAAAGGGTTGAGGAACACTGGTCTAACTGACAGTAGATTAGATTGTAGAAGGACATTCACGTTATTTGTGATTTATTTGTGAAGAATGTGGAAAAACTTTCTTTAAAATAAATAACTCGATACATTCAGTGCATGTACGTAATGTATTATATTTTAAAAATATAAGTTTGTTAATGTACTATATCCTGTGCTTAAAAGACCTCACTGTTTTTTTAGTTCTAATTTTAGTCGACAGAGGGCAGCAGAGAGAGCATAGAAAAGTTTTTTTTCCCTATGGAAACATTTCAGTTTCTTTTCTCTGTCAGCCTAACATCCTGTCAATCTTTAATTGCAGATATGAAAGCACAATTACGGGACAGTTTTCTGGTCACACACCTCTCGATGAGCTCCAA
>JAFBJS010002536.1:0-38397 GCA_016785265.1 Paraplagusia blochii | reverse complement strand
TTTCTAGGTAGGAAAATATTTCAACATAAGTTAGCATATTTCAACGCTGGAAAATTACTTTCAGCCACAACTTAACAACCGGTCCGATCATTAAAACAAGATTCTAACATTTTATACCGCTCTGGTAGGAGAAAGTTATAGGCTGTGTGCACAACAAGAAATCCTTGTTGTGCCCAGGCATGGGTAGGAAGATTTTATAGGTAGAAAAATATTTCAGATCACTAGAAATTGAATTCATTAACGGGTATTTATCTGCCACAACTTAACTACCAGT
This sequence comes from Paraplagusia blochii, assembly GCA_016785265.1. Lineage (NCBI taxonomy): Eukaryota > Metazoa > Chordata > Actinopteri > Pleuronectiformes > Cynoglossidae > Paraplagusia > Paraplagusia blochii. Next base: position 38,123 of record JAFBJS010002536.1, on the reverse strand, counting down.
GAAAATAGTATGAGGCATTTAACCGGCCTGTGACACAAAAAAGGTTGAGGAACACTGGTCTAACTGATAGTAGATTAGATTGTAGAAGGACATTCACTTTATTTGTGATTTATTTGTGAAGAACGTGGAAAAAATTTCTTTAGAATAAATAACTTGATACATTCAGTTAATGTACGTAATATATTATATTTTAAAAATATAATATAAGTTTATGTACTATATCCTGTCATTAAAAGACCTGTTTTTTTTTTAGTTATAATCTTAGTCGACAGAGGGCAGCAGAGGGAGCATAGAAAGGTTTTTTTCCCTATGGAAACATTTCAGTTTCTTTTTTCTGTCAGCCTAACATCCTGTCAATCTTTAATTGCAGATACGAAAGCACAATTACGGGACAGTTTTTTGGTCACACACATCTGGATGAGTTCCAAATGTTTTATGATGAAGCCACCATGACCCGCCCAGTGGGAGTGGCTTTCATCGCTCCAAGTGTTACTTCCTTTATATCACTTAACCCAGGTGAGTTCACCTGAACAACTTGACAGGAACAAATACATAAAGTGTCGAAGAATCAAATAACGCAAACAAAAATACTAACCTCTTTACAGGATACCGTGTTTATTATGTTGATGGCAACTACCAGGGCAGCTCGCGGCTAGTTCTTGACCATGAAACCTACATCCTCAACCTCACAACAGCCAACTCCAAACCAGGAAGTGTACCAGTCGGTCCAGACCCAAACCCGAAATGGACTCTGCTGTACCGAGCCACCGAGGCCTACGGAGTTTCTACTCTGTTCCCCACAGATTACCTCACACTGATGAAGACATTTATGAGGGACGACAAGGTTTTCCAGAAGTTCTGGTACTTACGATACAAAGGACATATGTCGGAACCCTGTATGGAGACCTGCAAGACCACAATGCTTTGCTTTTTGCAAAGTGGTCGTTCGGATGAGCTGGCCAAATGTGATCACCTCAACGGTTATGGAGGAGATCTGGCCAAAGCTGCCAGGAGAACTCTGTGTTGATCAGAGAACGTTAGGATTTAATGTTCCAACAGAAGACGGGGACAAAAGGACCAAGTATCAATGTGATCATATTGCATTGCTCTGCAGGTTGTGCCTAAAGCCTGGGGGTGTGGCCTCTACAGTGTCTGTATCTCCAGATGAATCAATTGCTGCTACCAGCTTCGTGCGAGGATCAATAATTCTGATCGACTCGATTCAGTCACTGTTTTATCAGTATTATGTCTTCAAGGGGATTAAGACGGAGTTTTACCAAATTTATTGTATTGTTCTGTTTTTAAACTTTTTGACCATGTTTGAAATCTTCCTCATAATCGTGGTTAATGTGACTATATATGTATCAGCACTTTAATTCTTTCAAGATCGTCGAGACCAAGGACGGAGGTCTTTCTCAGGTCTTGATCTGCTTTATGTGACTGTGAGGAGCTGGAATTCAAGCCTTGATTGAGTGGAATTATTTAGGTCGATTGCACAGGTTCTATCATGTCTAATCCAGTAAAAATGAATAATCTGGGAAGATGTGATGCTTCATCGGGATTCTCTGGTAAAAATCGAGCTGAGCTACTGATCTACGTAAGAAGGTCTAGTGTTTACCAGAAGTAACGAGGTGTCATTTGGTCAGTACTAAGATGCTTACTTTAGTATTTTGAGTCAGTATCGGTATCAGAAAAATTAAGTGTTTGGATAATATTGGCATAAGTTAATGTCTCCATCAATCATCATCCGCTTATCTGGAACCGGGTTGCGGGGACAGCATTCGGAGGGGATACCCAGACTTCCCTCTTCCTAGACACTTCCCCCAGGAAGGACAGTTGCCTCAGCGTGTCCTGGGTCTTCCTCTGGGTCTCCTCCTCTTCTCGATGTGGAGTTGCAACGGCTCTACTCCGAGCTCCTCCTGAGTGACAAAGCTCCTCAACTTACCTGTAAGGGAGCGCCCTGCCACCCTACGAGGAAAGCTCGTTTCCGCCGTTTGTATCCGGGATTGTGTTTTTTCGGTCATGACCATAGGTGAGAGTAGGAACGTAGATTGACAGTGAAGTTAATATCTGACATCCGTAACTAAAAGACTCTGGCATGGACATGGGAAGTCCATTGCTTGGTCCCAGGACCAAGTATTGACTGTGGAAGGCATTTCTTCATGCAGGCTATCTGTAGTGCTACTTGGTCTCCACTAGTCTCCTGATGACGCTTAGAGTGAAGACTGTGACTTCATTCTTGCAGAAGTCTCTTTGTGCAGCTCTCATGAAACTCAGTACTTTGTTCTGCACCAAACTCAGGTTCAGATGATCGACCATCACCTACAACTTTTCTAACCTGAAATTAGATTCTGAAATAGTAAAGCACAAATATTCCTTTAATTTTCTGAAATGTTTGAGGTGTTTGAGTGGATTTTAATCAAAAAATAAAAATATTTGAAGTAAATAAACTGTTTTTTTTCTCATATTCTCTATTAAACAATATTCTGTGAAGATCCTGACTCAGTCATAACAAATGAAACATTTTATTCATTTCACAGTTTATATGTTCACTGTCAAACTTCATCTTGAGATGATTCTACGGTGCTGCAAACTGCACGGTGACGCCAAAGTCCTGCTTGTAAATGTCCCAGGTCTTTGGTTTGTGTGGGTTGTCCAGTTCCTCTCTCGGCAGGAAAAGCCTAAAGAGAGGACAGATAGAGTTTGAGACGACTCCATTTTAAGAAAGGAAAAACTACAAAGAGGGGACACCAGGACAAGTGGCTCATACTTCATGTTCTTTATGAAGGAGGTGTTGAACCAGAAGAAGAATGGACAGTCTTCATATCCTTTTGGAAGACTCTGGAACAAAAAAAAAAACAATTAAATAAAAGAAACAGAATCATTAGAAGTTTGTGTCACTGAGGTGAAAACTCACATTTGATTCAAACATGACCTTCACATCTCCTTCCACCACGGGGCCGTTCTTCAGACTGATGATGACTGCGTTCTTGCTGACGTCAGGAAACACCTAACAAACACCACAGAAGCATGAGTATTCCTAATAAAGTACTTTATAAAGTGATGACCACACCAATGAGTCGGCTCTTACAGTGCAGTTCTCATGTTTGCTGCACACACACTGGAAGACCAGCTCTTTCTTCACGTAAATCTTCACCTTGAAGTCACTGCCGTCTCCTTTGCCCACACCTGATGAAAAAAAAAAAAGAAATTATATGAAAAGCTCAAGGAGACATGAAAGTATACACCCATTTTCCAAGATGGCCGCTGAGGTGCAGGTGGAAAGGTCCTGTGTGGTTGCCTAAGAAGTCTTTCAAAACCATCATAAGACCTCAGATCTTAGATTCTGCCTTCAACATTTGTCTCTTCCGAGTTTGACATCCCCACGGAAAATGGATGATCCAGTCAGACGGAGTCATCAACACCTTCTGTCATCAGGGCTACTGAACCATAGCTGTGCTAGGTCACCACAAGGTAAAAATGAACCATCTGTCACTTGTAGACCTTTCTTTGGAGCAATCAACCTGGTGATGATTGTATTTCCAGCTGTTGATATTGAAGCAAATCCTGGTGTTTCTTTAGAGGGGCTAAAGCTAACAAGGCAACCACAACTACTAACGCTAACACATTGCAGCTAACTCGGCTACCACTTCTACAGCCACTTGGGCTTGGGCTGAGGTTCTCCTTAGGAGAGACAAGGACGGACAGGATCAGGAATGAGGTGATTAGAGGGACAACACAGACAGGAAGGTTTGGAGAAAGCTAGAGAAGACAGATTGAGATGGTTTGGACATGTTCAGAGAAGGGACAGTGGATACATTGGTAGAAGAATGATCCTAGAGATGGAGCTACCAGGTAGGAGACAAAGAGAAGATTGATGGATGCAGTGGGGGAGGACATGGAGGTAGTTGGAGTCAGAGTAGAAGATACAGAGGACAGAGGGGAGATGGAACATGATGTTTTGCTGTGGAGATAAGGAATAATAAGGAACAAGAGGAAAGGAGAAGAGGACTATCACCTGATATTGAGTGGATGTGGAAGCTCTTGATTTTCAGTTGTTTAGGAGGAGGCAGCTTTCTCTTGTGATGTGTTTTGATGGTTTCGTAGTAGCCGACGTATCGACTCTGAATAATTATAAAACAAAGTATGAAGCAACAATGACTCATTTAACAAATAATTTAGGACAATTTGTGCATTGTTTTCATATTTCATCTATTTTTCTCACATCTCGGCTTAAACTCTTGAAGTAAATATTAAAAGTAAAACTAGGTTAGAACAAACAAACCCTGTGTTAAACGTTAAGAAAAAAAGATCAACGATTACCTAGTGATAAAGTCTCATATCCGTGTTAATTATTATCTCTCGTCCAAGCTTGGAGGACAAAAGCGGCATTAAATCAACAACAGCCCATTGTAATTCCACAGACTTTGTAGGAATGACCATAGTTTCTAATTTTTACTTAAACAAATTAAACATGCAGACATGGCCATGTCCCGTGTTCAACACTGACCACTAGATGGTGCCAGTTTTAATCAGGCCGTTGCTATAAATAGTTAAAATAACAGTTGGATTTGAAACTATTTACAGGAGTTTACAAAACTGTAAATCTTTACACATGTCTCCTCAAAGGTCATTTTTTTTTGGACAAATTATTACCTGAGAGGGAGTCTCCACCCCCTGGAACTTAGAGCTGACACTCTTGTCCGTCCTCCTCTCACCAAAATACTCCAGACTGTCCTGGTGGTCAAACAGACGTCCATTTCAGAAATAGAAGTTGGAAGAGTATCCTGTATTTACTGAATTTCCACCTCAGAGACCTACTTTTGCACTTTCAAACTGGTCACTGTCTATGAGCCAGGTGCAAACCATCGTCCCTGTGCGTCCTGTCAGCAGAGACGTGACCAAGTTACACATTTATCCCCCCTGACTTGTCTCCTCATTTAGATAAAAACAGCCTTCCGGCTTCACCTTTTCCTCCTTTGCAGTGAATTGCAATCACATTTTTGGGATCGGCGTTCATCCACTCCCTCACGTTGGCAGTGTAGTTCAGCATGTCCCTGAGGACGAAGGTGGAGCAAACTCAGAGATGCCTGTTTCAATTTTAGACATGCTGAGAAGAGGTGTATAAAATTGGACCTTACTGCAGCGAGGGGACATTGTGGTCATCGATGAAGACCCGTTCGACTCTGTAGTGGAAGGCCTGAGGATCATAACCCTTCTCACCTAAAAACAGATGGGAGGGACTAACGTGAGGACACATCTAAAAATGGGATCGAAACCTAGTCGTGAATTTGTGATTCAGAATAAACCTGAAGTTCTAGAACTTTCCTCTCAGTAAAGACAATTAAATCAAAATGACGCAGAGTCATTGACACAAGATTAAAACTTTTTATATCGGTCTGGTAGCAGAAAATTATAGGCTAGGTGTACTTGAAAAAACCTTGTGTGCATGCACAGTTGATTTGGGTAGGAAAATTTTATAGGTAGGAAAATATTTCAACGATCCGTCAGTGAAAATAGTACGAGACCTTTAACTGGACAGTGGCGCAAAAAAGACATTTTACTAGATTATGTCCCAAAAATGGACAAAAAAAATCATCAAAAGGCATCAAATTATGGACGTTTCCCACTTACTGCACAGGTTGTAAACCTTATAGTGTCCGTCGTGTTTAGTGTCAAGGAACCTGGCAACTTCCTGTACGGAGAAACATGGAGAAGATGAGCAAATTATCTTTGAAGGTGACGTCTTTGTTGAATTTCCTCTTCTGTCACTGACCCCAATTGGATTTCTGTAAAAAGACTGTTTCCCAGTGGACGGGAAGGACATGGCAATGATGCGATCTAGAAATGTAGAGAAATAAAGTGACTTAAAGACAGGTCTGCTTCCAGTTGTCAGTTTGTCTGTTGGGTTTGTTATTAAGAGCGCCACCCACCTGTGACATAGGTGAGGTCCAGGTCGAAACCATCCTTCTGGTAACGTCGCTTGTTCTCTGAAACCTGACAATCATGGAAGTCAGTGATAGAAAAGAAGCAGCCAATGTCCCCTCTTATTGGGTTAGTTAGGTTTAGCTCCTACCATCCTCCTGGTGACCTTCTCCAGCTCCTTCTTTTGGGAAGCCAATCTGAAAATCCTCACCAGGATTATTATTCTCAGGAAGCGGAAAAATGTGACAACTCTGGAAAAAAAAAAACAAGGGAAAAAAATTTGCTCTGGGAGATCTGGAAATAGATGGTTCGCGGACAGGATGCAGACCAGAGACTGGTAGGTTGTGGGTCGCATCAATACCATTAATCACACCATGTACCTGGGGATGAGGCTGGCTCCTGTCAGGTCCGTGAAGGTGTAGATCATGGTGACCACCAAGGTCACCACCACAACACAGGCGTCTATAACGTTGAGTTTGGAGCTGAAGTAAACATTAAACCTAGACATATGGAAAGAATTACGAGTAAACGAACAATTTATGTCAAACTGAATTCTTTAACGTAGAGCATGGAAGTCAATCTCAGGCCCGGGGGCCAAATCTGGCCCACATTTAAATTATATTTGGCCCACAAGACTATATAGTGGCAGGATTTGTAGTATTGATAGTGCATAGACTTTGTTTGTAGGTCTGTAAAAAAATATTATTATTATGATCTGGAAAGGCTACAGAAAGGCTATGTGTGTTAAAGACGGGCAAGACAGGCAGTTGTTTGGGGCTGCGGCCACTAGGGGGCCCAGTCAAATTTTTTTTGCTACAGGCACTGACAGGGTGGGGGCACTATATCGTGCTAGAATCCCCAAGAGAACCTAGCGTCGCTCCTTCTTGAAAAGAAACATTGGAAACATTTCCATTTTTTATTTTTCCATTTCAAATTAATTAATTTAACCCGTGACATACAGCAACATGTGAATTGGCGTTATTTTGACCCTGAATGAGTCCAGGACGTTTCCTGTCCAGCTTCCTTTTGACAACTTCCTGTTTGACCATGAATCACAGTGGTTTTCTGCTGACACTGCATTCTCTGGAATGTTTGCATCATTCTCAGTACGCCAAGTAGCAAAAGACAGTGAGGAAACTTTGTTTTGAGGCACAATTTCAGAACTCAAGGCTGCAGAAATGAAGGCCATGTCCATATGTCCCGTACACAAACATTGACAGATAATGTATTGCTCAACTCACCCTTCCACGTAGACCCGCAGTAGGACGTCAATCACAAAGAAGAAGGAGATGGTGAGGGACACGGCCTCTAAGGTGTCCCCCAACTCTCTGCTCTTGGCCGGCAGAGAAAAGTCCACAATCACCAGCACGATGTCCACAATGATGAGGACCATTCCAAATATACTGTAGGACCAGATCGTTAGTCAACATGCGACAACAACCTGACATTTGTCTCAGCTTTGGGACACACTTACCGAAATCCAAAGGACATGACAAATGGTGTGATCTTCTTACGGATCTTTCTGCAAAGTAAGTTGACCACGGTTATTGGTAACATTTGCTCACAGGGACATGTTTATGAATCATTCCAGCTGCAGGATCTTACTGGTACATGGTGTCTGGTACCAGGTTCTCCTCCTTTCCGTCGTCGATCTTGACTTCGGCGTCTTCCATCTTTGCAACATTTCTGTGGACGGAGAGACAAGTTAGAACTGAGTCGATCATCAGCTGTTAGCGAGCGACTGCACGACTCACCCATTCACACCTGAGTCTGAGCCTGGACTGAAGTGGACAGCGGACATCTCATCTGTGTCTTCTCTCACGCTGTGGCCAGAATATGTTGTTTCTGTGTCGGGAAATGAAATGTAAAATTAGACGAACAATTGTGTGAAACTCAGGTTTCAGTGAAACCAAACTCCTTGGGGACGGTGCCTGGTTTAACCAGGTGGATTTGAACCCCAAACCCCAAAGTTTGGTTCCTTAACCACAAGGCCACCACTGGCCCCCTCCATAATCGTTAAAACCTGTACAGTCTTCCATTCAATTGAACTTCATCAGGGGTCACGAACTCGAATAAATTCGCGTCAGATTTCAGTGTTCAATACAAGAAAAAAAAATCCCATAATTCCCATAGATTATTTATAATCAGGGTTTTGAGAACTGTAGGATTTACCATAAAATGTGGAGAACAAATCTAAAAAATATTATAAGGCGAGGGCCGCAAAATATCCTTTCATGGGCCGCAAAAGGCCCACGTGCCGCAAGTTTGAGACCCCTAAACTACATTGTTGTGGAGCCCTTGGTAAAAATGAGGTTTTTGTCACTGCTGCTGTATGTGATCATATATTTTAACCAAATTCTAATTTCTTTATTGAAATTACAGTTTGAGGAACTAAAGACAAACTTCCTGCAAGACTTATTAACCACAAACATGGCAGACCAGAATTTTGGTTCTTGTTTGTACCTTGAAGTGAACTTGCTGATGGAGGAGAAGTCAAGACAAATGATTAAGAAAGTCTCAACATCACTTTCTACCACAACTTCCAGAGCTCCAGACTGGACGCAACCGGAGCCAAAGCAAAATAAATAAGCGTACGTAGAAAACCAGGAATGGAGGGGATTCAAGAAAACCTACCGACGGTCTCTCGGACGTCAGGCCTTTCCTCCGTCCGTGCGTCAAGCGGAACGTTGGTTTATTTAACCCGCAAACTCCCGCAAACTCCGCCGGTTTTCCACAGCAACTTACCGTCAGGACCGTCATCCATGGAATTATACGACACTTCGTCTTGTGACTTCTTGTGAGATGAAAGGAAGACGGTTCAAAGGTTGACCCAGTCCATTTTTCCTGTCCCTTCACTTGTCTTCATCGTTTCATGCAAACGTAGCGGTTTCTGACTTCCTGCTCTCCCGGCCGGCCCACTCTTATAGCCTACTGCGGTCTCTCACTCATCTCTACCCCCTTTCCGACCACCACATATCAGCCCCAATGATACAGTTTACTTTGTCTACATTTGTTTTGGCCGAAATGAAAGTTCTGAAACGTAGTCCATACAGCTGCTGCTGCGGCTCCTCCTCCCTCAACGCCAACATCTGTTGTTAATTAGTGATTTTACAGACAGAAAACGCGATTTTCGCGGGTTTATTTCAGGAACTGGAGGAGAAATGTCCCCGTATAAAGACCCTGCACGTGTATTCAACGTTGTATTTTACGCTATGTACACACCGACTGTTTTTTATCAGTCAAAAACAAAGAAATCTCTGTAACTTTAAGTAAAAATGTTAAGAATTTTGTTTGCCACAATTCATGCAATTCTCATCTCCAACACCAGAGAGAGCCATTGCAACCGGCTTCGTTCTATCGCAGGTTTTGGGATGGATGAATTGATAAATCTCGATTCTTTTTGTGATTATTAATCATGTTTTTTTAAACCAACTCATCCTCAAGTCATTAATCACCACAATAATATTTAGGTGAAAGAAAATCATAATTGTCAATGTATGGATAGGAGCTTTTACAGTTTTAATATGATCAATATGGAAGGAAAGTAGAAAAATCCTCCTTGTCATTGTGATCCACACCACTGTACACAACCAAATCTGACCTGAGCAGTGAGTAGGGACGATACCATCCACAGTGGACCTTAATAGTTGCCTGGCAGCTGGTGGATTCGAACCTGGAACCCTGCCGTTCCTTAACCACGAGGGCACCTCTGCCTCTAATATTGATTCATCAACATTCCACAAGAACAAAAATAAGACAGAAAACAATCCTGGTATGTGCAGAATGGACTCCTCTTTAGAACATTATCTACCCAGACTTCCACTGTTCTGGGATCAGCGACTGTTTATGAACACAAATTCACCAAAAAGTGGAGGCCAGGTGGAGGCTGGACTGAGTTCAGTGGTTGGCAGTGTTGACCAGGTCTGGATCTGTTTAAATGGACCATGGAGAACAGACCCTGCCTATAAATCACACTCATACCGTTCAGTGTGAAGGAGGAGAACACTGGATCTGGTCAAACAGCAGAGAGCGATGAAGGTGAGTTGTTGGGACAGACGTATTGTATCTTTTTATCATACAATATTATTAAATGTGCACATTTTTCTTAACATACGGATTTGATTTTATTATTTCAGGCTAATTTTTTAACAGGTTTTCCATTTGCGAAGGCCATGGTGGTGTTCCTGTTCGTCTCCATGGTGAGTCTTGTTGCCTTTTTGACACAGTTGTCGTTGAGTTTTCACTTCGTACCAAACGATTGTTGCCGATCATGATCATCATTCCCAGACAGACATGGATTCACTTTTTTCCGTTATCACCAGTGTGCAGTAAAACTTGTTTTATGTAACTACATTTCAGACAGCAGAGGGTTGCGGGCCAGAGGTTGCAGCACTGAAACGTAGCATAAAGGACCTGGAGAACAGACTCCTCATCGCCACCTGGCAGGTGGAGCATTTACAGAGACACAAATATTTCAAATCAGTTCAACCCGCTGTGTCCAACACTCAGACTGTAGTGGACCCAGACCCGGATAATCAAAACAACAGCAGTGGGGCATCAGACCAGTCTAATGTGACAGCAGTTGGGCCACTTTCACCAGCAGGGGGCCTTATTGTACATGACAAAGGTAAGCAATGTTGGCATTATTGTATTATGTATATACTGTATAATATACAGTATATACGACTATCATCTTCTCCAGTTTAATCTCTCTTTTTTACCAACTTTCTTTTTCTTCAGATTGTTCTGAGCTTTTTGACAGACTGCAACCACGAAGTGGTTTCTATCGCATCAGACCCAACATGAACCAGGAGCCATTTTTGGTTTATTGTGACATGGATGATGGTGGAGGATGGACGGTGTTTCAGAGACGCAGGCACGGAAGAGTTGACTTTAACAGGTAGTATGAAGGTATTTCTGTAGGATAGTATACATGCAGTAATAGAAAAAAAAAATATTCTCTTCTGCCTGGTAACACATAACAAATAATAAGAGTCTGGCCATTTTTCATGTTTTCTCCAAAGTTCTTGATAGAAGTACTTACATATATGTATATTAGGGATGTGCAAATTAATCGTTTTGGATCAAACTGAACCGAATCAGATCGAACTGGATCGATTGTTTGATATTTTTTATGAATCATTCATGAATCAGATCGTAGCCTTTGAATCAAGATATGAATCAGATTGTTATGTGAGTGAATCGTCACACCCCTAATATACACTATATATAAATATTAGGGGTGTGCAAATTAATCGTTTTGGATCGGTTTGGATCGAACTGAACTGAATTTGATCGCTCTGGATCGATCGTTTAATTGTTTTTATGAATCGTATCGTAGCCTGTGAATCGAGATATGAATCGGATCGTTATGTGAATGAATCGTCACACCTAATGTATATATATTTATTTTCTATAATTCTTGTTATATTTTATTGTTACTCCTCTTATTTCTAATTTTGGTGGAACTACTTTAAAAAGTTTGCTTCCCCCTCGGGGATGAACAATACACAAATCCATACATACATATTTACATACATTTAATATATATACATATATAATATATGCACATATATTTATATGTATATAATTTGTATGTGTATGTAAATATGTGTACGTACATATTTACAGTACATACAGATGTATGGATACATATATGTATATATTATATATATGTATGTAAATATGTGTGTGTATATATATGTATTATATGTATATAAAATGTTATATTAACATGACACACATGTGACTGCAGGGACTGGGTGGACTACAGAGATGGATTTGGTGACTTTAAACTGTGGAATGATGAGTTCTGGTTGGGGAACGAACACATTAATTCCCTACTTTCTGAAGGTCAGTCCCTAGTAAAATCTACTCGACTTCAGTAGAGTACAATTTACATATGTTACCTTTCATATGTTTCGTAACAATATTCCAATTTGTTATTGGTTCTTTAGGTAGGAACCTCGTGAAGATAGATCTGATGGACTGGGAGGGACAGAGGAGTTACGCTTTTTACGAAAACTTCAGGATCACTGACGAGAACGTAAGGAAAAATAAAGTTTTTTTTTTGTCTCTGGTGTGATTTCCAGGTGTAATATTCACTCACGTTCAACTACATCACAGGATAAGTACCGTCTCCAGTACGGTCAGTACAGTGGTAGAGCTGGAGATGCTCTGAGCGGAGGCAGCGGGATGGTGGAGCAGTGGTCTGCTGGTCTCAGTGGTATGCAGTTCAGTACCAGGGATCAGGTATTGTGGTTCGTCACATGGAGGTTTTTTTTAATGTTAACGTTTCCCCAAGACACTGCAGTAACACGAACATTGGTTGAACTGCAGGACAATGACCGGTTTCTCCAGGGCAGCTGTGCCAAGGAGAACGAAGGAGGATGGTGGTTCAACAGGTGAGAGTCTGAAGCTCCATCTTGCTCATACACGTCGCCATCTTGAGGTTGGGAGCTGACACTTTTTTTGCAGATGCCACGCAGCCAATCTGAATGGGAAGTTCTACCGCAAAGGAAAGTACAAGGGGCAGCATGACAATGGAGTGGTGTGGGGGACCTGGAGGGGCCTGTGGTACTCCCTCAGACACACCACCATGAAGGTCAGGCCACTGCTGTTTTTGGACACGGGCAGTGGAGCTGGAGAGATTTGAACAGAGGTTGTCAGTGACAGAGAATGGGGTTAAAGTGAACAAATTGGACTGAAATTGTTTCAATATTCCATATATTTTATTTTTCTCCCTTGGTTGTCATCAATAGTACACTGCAGCACCTGTACTCTGTTACTGTGTACACTTCCATTCTTACAGTGTATGTAATATTTAAACAATAAAAACATACGTTTATCTAAAACTCTCCTTGTTCAGCTCTAACATGTACGTGATATGTAGTAAAAAACAAACAAACAGAAAAAAAAACATTGGGCTTGTCAAAATAAAAGCATTGATCACATGAATTATTTGAATTCTTTAGATATCATTTTAACACTTGTAGGCTTCAACTTCATGTCGACTAATTTTAATAAATCATTATTAATCTGATTAATCCCAGGGTGTCTCTGGATTAATAAGATTAAAGATGATTTGGCATAGTATATTATATATTTAATTTTTGGTGTTCTGAAATATTTTCCTACCTATAAAATCTTCCTACCTGAAAAAACTAGGATTTCTCAAGTGCACACAGCCTATAATTTTCTCCTACCAGACCGGTATAAAAGGTGAGAATCTTGTATCAATGACTCTGCATCATTTTGAGTTTATTGTTGTTGTCTTCACTGAGAAAATATTTCCTGATCAAATATAGTTGCATTATTGATGATGGAAGCCTAGCCATTCTATTGTTCAGTTCTTTTGTTGATATGGGTATGGATCAAGTGGAAGTAATAGCCAGATGGGGCCAAATGGAAACTTTATTTCTCTGCGCACCAATTCACCCACGGACCAGTACTGGTCCCCGGCCCAGTGGTTGGGGACCACTGGTGTATATATTTGTGCATGTATACTTTAGATGACGTATATAATAGTTTTTGTTCAGTAATAGGATTGCTTTTTCCATATTTTGTCTCTGTATTTGTTCGTCAGATAAACTTGAAGTCACATAATCAACGATGATAAAATCATTGCCCAAAAACAAACACTCAAACATTTGATTCAGTCTTGTGTCTCCTCAAGTTTACATTACTACAGTGCTACAGTTCAGTGTGATCTACTCCATCTCCTCACCCACGAAGGACAAGGTCAGATCCAGGTCCAACATCCTCTGCTCTGCCTCACTCAGCCTGAAGGGGGAGTCTCCGCAGCTGCTGTAGTCTCCGGACATCGGCAGAGAGCGACAACGGTCCTTCCTCTGCTCAGATGAAGATGTGCTGAACGTCGCACTTCGCTGTCGGCCCTTAACTCCAGACCCGGACTGAGCCTCCTTCAGTTTCCTGGCCAGAATGTTCCTCTGGATCGGTGACGGGCCTCGACGGTTCCAGTTGTGTTCAGCCCGCTCTGCACGATCCATTCCCAGCTGTTTAGCCCTAAAAGAACTGGAAAGCCCTGCAGATGGACCTCCGACCCAGGACGTCCCATCTTTACCTCCATATCTGGTATGTTTCTCAGATGTGTGTGTGTTGTTTGTGTTGGTTCCTGTGTGTTTCTGTTCACTTATGTGTGAGGCGCCATCTTTCTCCAACAAATTCTGCATCTGGTTATGCCTCTGCTGGGCTGTATGTTTAGTCCAGTCCGATGTTCCGTGTTCTGGAATGGGGTAGGATTGATATGGATGTCTTTCCCATCCTCCTTTGAACCAACTGGCTTCAGGCAAAGTTCTAGATCCCACCTGAAAAAAAAGACAAAGAAATAATAATAATTTCTTGGCCTTGAGATTCACGAAACCCAAGAAAGACAAACCTGGGTCAGGCTGCGCTCTCTGAAGGGTCTAGACTGAGGCGACTGCAGAGTCTGGTTGAAACTGGAGGTCCTGCGGAAATTTGGATTCCTGTGATTAAAGTTGACACTTGGTTGCGCCTCTCCTCTGTCCCCTCCTCTAACTCCTGCCAATCCACTCCTTTCCACCATCTCCACCCAGTGTGCGGTGCGATCGTGCCATCTTGAGCTTCCTCCATTTGCAGACTTGGAGATACCTAGATCCAGTTCTGCTCTGGGACTCACTCTCTCAGACAGGACCCTCGTATTCTTTGACAGCTGCTCAGTAAAAGAAGCAGGGACACAAACATTGCTGTGGTTGGCATTGTCCATTGGGGTTAATGGAAGGCTGGGAGTTGGGGAGTTGGTGGGTGAAGCAGATGTTTCCAACAAGGTGTCATGGACTGGGCTTGAAGATACATGGTAGATCTGAGTAGCCTCCTTCAAACCTTTCTTTTTCATCTCTTTGAGCTGCTGCTGAGCCAATCGGTACCTAGAGAATTTTGATTAAAATTAAACATGGCAGTTTTTTTTGGAAAGTAGTAGAAAGTGATCAGTTAACATACCCAAATATAGTGGGGAGCATCTTCTGACCTGTGGGAGACAACCTCTCAGGATCCTGGGCAAGAGGAACCACCAATGACTGACCAGTCAATGGAGGCCTGTCCTTTGTGGACACGCCGACACCCATGTTCCTTTGTTGACTGTGTCCATCTGTAAGACTGGGCCTTTGTAGGCTGTGTCCACAGATTGAGGCTTCATCAGATAACTTACGTCCACCGGGAGAATGAATTGAGTTTCTCCGGACGGAGCTGCATTGAGGAGTTTGGCAAAACTTTCTCCAAACGGTCACTAAAACAGTGACCAGTATTACAGCCAGACACAGGGCAATGCCAACCACTACAACCATGTTTCCACCCAGGGTTGAAACTCCAATCGATGTTGGGTTGAGTGATGGAGAAGGGGGAGGCAAAACTGTGAAATAAAAATATAAACAGTCAGGAGCAGATAGAAGGAGCGTTCGTGTGAACCAGAATAAAAGATATTGGGGAAAGGTTTACAGGACAGCTGTGAGACCAGCCATGATTTATGGTTTAGAGACACTAGGAATAGGTAGAAGACAGGAGACAGAGCTGGAGGTGGTGGAGTTAAAGATGCTGAGGTTCTCTTTAGGAGAGACAAGGATGGACAGGATCAGGAATGAGGTGATTAGAGGGACAACACAGACAGGAAGGTTTGGAGAAAAAGCCAGAGAAGAAGAGACAGATTGAGATGGTTTGGACATGTTCAGAGAAGGGACAGTGGAGACATTGGTAGAAGAATGATCCTTGAGATGGAGCTACCAGGCAAAGAGGAGATTAGAGTTGAGGATACAGAGGACAGGGTGAGATGGATATTGTTGACACACTGTGGCAACCTCTGAGAAAAGGGACAAGCCGAAAGGAAAAGAAGATGGATAAAATAGACACGTTTATTGGGCCGGATTTAAGGACCAAAGGGACTCCATCTGGCCCTCGGGCCATAACTTGCCCACACTTGGGTTAAAAAGTTTGAAATATACATTAGCACTAACCAGCACAGTCTTCCAGTGAGCAGAGGGACTGTTCCTTCACCATGCCAGTGCAATGATTTCCCCCTACACTTGAGGGCAGCAAACAGACGCGTGTCCGTTCCCTCACACCCTCCCCACAGCTGACGCTGCACACACTCCACGGCAGCCAAGGGCCCCAGGTTTCTGGAAGGAACAGATGACAAAGACAATGTCAAATTTTTTTTTTTTTCTTTGGTCGAATTCTCTATATGGTATTCCTCTTGATTAGAAACAGGGAAGTTAAATGGATGGAGGTATTATTTTCAAGAGCTTCTCACCTGAGCTTCTATGAACCACCAAACATGTCTGTGCTGGACTTGGTGAGCGGCTGAAATTGAAGACGAAGCGGAAGCAGTACTTATTTCGTCCCGTGTCGAACACAGAACAGTTGAACTCCGTCTCGTTCTCACCCTGAGTCAGCCAGTTAAAGGCCAACGGAGGGGACAGGTGCTCCTCAGGACCATGCTCCATTGGCAACGTTCCACTTGCTCCAGTCAGTCCTTTCCCAACACCCACATCCTTGAAGAGCATTACTTTTCCACTGATGAGAGCACACGGTGGTGTTATCAGTTTCACAGTCATGGTTCCTTCACAGGAACTCCTGTAAGCATTAGCGTTCTCCACCAGCAGTTTGTAGGAGAAGATCCGTGAAAGGTAGAGAGCTCCAGAGCTTTTCACCTCCTGTGCGGTGTGAGGAGAGCGCAAAGCCACGCGTATGAAGTCCTTTTCTGTAAATGGGAAGGCACAGGGAAGCTCCAAACTCTGAGAGCGCAGGGGTTTGATTGGGTGTCGCGTACGAGTTCTGACTTTGTCGATACTGTTTCTGCCAATCTGGTTGTATTCCATGTAGCTGACTTCCAAAAAGAGAGCAGAGTCGAGCCCTTTGGAACAGGCCTGGAAATGTTCATTAGTGGATATACCAACCTGAAAAGCATAGGAAGAAGTGCATGATGGTCATTCTGTAACAAAGTAAAAGTTTATGGAATCAAAGATTTGTTTTTTTCTTGCCTGAAATGATCCTGAATGGTTTCCTGCTCTTGCAACTGTGATGTGAAAGGTTGGCCACTGCACTTGAAGTTCTGAACTCCACCACCAGGTGGTACTCTCTGTGGTCCTAACATCTGAGCCATTAGCATGTGATTCTACAGCGGTGGTGGTCTGTCCCAACAGGAATCTAAAAGTACCTGCATACAGGAAGTTAGAGCAGTGGAACTCCACTCTGCCTGATGATTGGTTAGTGGGAAGAGTCCTGGTCTGTAGGGTGGTGTTGGTTTGTGTGTTGACCAATGAGAGGCTTGTGTTGCGGATGGTGCTGATGTTGGATTTTGTGCTGAAGTCCACAAAGACACTGGCGTTACTGAGTGCAACATGGAAGGAAGGCCAGATACTCAGCCCTGCAAAAGCTACAATAGAGATGCACAGATTAAAACAAAATTAAGATGAGTGAAATGAGCATTTAAAGGATTTTACTTTTTCTTTAAAAAAATTGATGTCAATCAATATCCTTGTATTGTCCAAACTTAATTTTCAATCGTGATGTCAACCCACACTGAAAAAATACCAGGTTATATTTATATTTTTATCTGTACATACCGTTCTCTGAGTATAAGATTAATATTATAAGCTGCAATGCTGCCATCTAGTGACTTCTGCTTCCATTTACAGCCATTTATTCCCAAAACATTTATAGCACACATAATTAAGAATTGGGCCCACTTACTGCATAACTAGGTTTTCATTATCAGAGGAAAAACAGCATTGAACCCTACAGATAATACATAATATACTAATATTAGACGTATAATATCTTGGCTTATATTATCAAACATTCTAAAAATAATATATGGCACAAAACCTCAGGGAAACCACAGGTCAACTTTATTTTAAAAACCTGACAAACGATACTATATATACAATATTATTCCAAAGTTTAGTGCATTAATTTAGTCAGTATCTTGTAGTTAAAGGTTAAAATTGATAGAAAAAATATATTTAAATAGTTGTACTGCATATAAGACACAACACTACATCATAGAGTATTTTACATGCTAATATCCTTATTGTGGTTATGGTAGAAATAGTAAAAAATGTATAAGTAGGAGCAGATTATTTTAAGTACTATTGTGTAGCCCACCACATAGATGCTATTGTGTATGCCTCACATCCTCACAAAACAAAGAAGCGATGGGAACAGGAAGAGGCTGGACGTCCAGAACTTTTTTAACAACTCTGTGCTCTCTTAGACTCAACCCTTTTTATACCACAGACCTGGGTTTGTATCAACCGTTTGGACTACAATAGGCTGACCTCATCTGACCAATACATTGACAAAACAATGTTGTTGTTTTTATGGTTTGTCGATAATATTTCGACAAGTCCGAGAAAGACTTATTGACCCTCACCGTATCCCATGAGTGCCAGCAGGATGGGAAGCAGCGAAAGATTCTGTGGCATTCCGAAGCCTGTGTTTTCTCCTACACCACACGACCATCCTTTTCCTCTTAGTCCCCCCGACCCCTACAAACAGAAGGGAAAACACTGAATAACAAAGTGATCACAAAATAAAGGTAGAATCCACTGCATACAGAGCAGGAACAAGGAATTCCAATGTAAAAGTGGGTTCTTGCTCACAAATACTATTATTTTGAAAATACCCATACATTTTAATATATACATTTTTTAATATATTGTCTTCAAATTTTAAGTCAGGGTCAATTCATAGATATGGTATTTATTAATAAAAATGTAGCACAGTTGTTTAAACCTGCACAACCTTGTCTGTGACGTCACAACTAGGCTATATCACAACATTATCTACAGCCACTTTAGCCATTTTAAGTTGCTGTGTTTGTAATATTTGTTATTTTCAGATTTCTTTGTTCATTTTTCTTTTTAACAACCATTTTAACCGACACAGAATATTTACGTGCCGTTATAAGTCATAAACGTCTAAATAAAAAACTTCTAACGGTTCACGGTGTTGAATGGACCGTTTTTAGCATTCAGAATAAACCAAGTCAAAACAAATACATATTTTAAAAACCTCAAAATAGTTCGAACCTCGAATACCACACAGTCGGTGGTCGAAGACGCGCTAATAGTTTATTAAGAGAATATAACAGATTATACTCACAGTTGTCGTCGACTATACAATACAAATCAATGTCTTCTCTTCCTCAATACAGTAAAAAACCCACGATTAGACGCAGCATCAACGGTCACACATTTCTCGGTGTCACTGACCGTCACAGTGAACTGGAGACTAACCTCAGAGTGACCAGCAGGGCGGAGTGAAGAGTAACAACACCCTCCCTTCACAGGAGCTCAGAGTTCCGACCAAGAATTTATTATGTCAAAAAGCACAATCTGTCTGTCTGTCTGTCTGTCTTTCTGTCTTTCTGTCTGTCTGTCTGTCTGCCTACCTACCTACCTAACTATGTACCTACCTACAGTATCTGTCTATCTATCTGTCTCTCTAGCTACCTTGCCACCTACCTACCTGTCTGTCTAGCTACCTACCTACGTACCTACTTACCTGTCTATCTATATATCTAAGTCAATGTCACCTGTGTTTGTCTTTGAGATTTCATCATTTCAATGTCAAATTTAAGAGCAGATAACTATTTTAACAGAATATATTATTCTCACCCCAGAACCCTAAATGTTCTCCACCCATGTAGAGACCTTGACTCAAGAATGTTACATTTGTTTTCTGCCTCAGACCTGCTCCCATCTCATTGACCCGCTCAAGATTTCCTGGACTAATTGATCAAATTCATCCACAGACATTGAGCCGCACAGCAGGTGATCTAATTAGCCTACATATCTGCAGCGCTCTGGTTTATTCAAATGACATGCAGAGGAAAAAAAACAAAAAACAAAAACAGGAAGTGTATCTGCTGATAAAACAAAAGCCCACTGCTCAGCACTCTTTGTAACAGATTTATTACACTGTATGTGAACAGCCAACAGGGGATAAGGATAGGAAACAGTGATGCAATAGTAGCATAACCAGCAAGTATAAACATAAAGTTGCCTCAAATGCAGGTGCCTGGAATATTTATTTACTATTTCTACGAACAACTAATGAGATTTATGTTCAGCAGGACTGTTCCAACCTCAGGCTGATCAACGTTGAGTTTGCCATCAAAACAATGGCATCTAGAATTTCTGTAATTCAACCGCAGAAAAAAAAACTCCACAGTTCAGCCAAGTTCATATTTTATTTTTTTTTACATCTCAACAAAAGTGAGTGTAAACAGATCAAAACATATTTGGGTAGAATCTTAAACCCTCCACTGAGTCGTCTCTACACAGGTGACCCATCTTCTCAGCCAGCAACAACCTGCAGAGGACGAAAAGACAGTAAATAAAGACACATTTGACTAAATCGTGGACTAAAACTGTTCGCGCTATGGACCTACCGTTCTTTGGACAGCAGAACAGACAGACCCAAGAGTTTTGCAAACTCCTCTGCTGTCAGAGAACCCTTGTCTGTCACCTAAAGAAGACATAAAAAAAAAAATCAGACTTGTGTAAGGTGGGACTTTAATTCTATCAATTATCTATGAGAAGAAACAAAATACATTGTCCAGTGCAGAGGCTATCATTTCTTCTTCACTGTGGGACTGCAGCTGGACCACCATCACACCACTGTCAAACACCCGCAACCTGAAAAACAGAGATGGGCTTTACATTTTCAGAACCACGTTTGCCAGTTGGCAACAGCAACTGATCAGAGTTTCTGTTCAAACCAGAGGAAGTGACAGGAAATGACAGCAATACCCCGTCCAACAACAGGAAGCCAGACAGGAAGAGCCTGGACTGTGTGAAGTAGGAGCCTATCCTGCCCTTTATTCACTAAATCAATGCCAACGACACTGAGCTCAGAGCCTCACGCAGAAACAACTGGACTCACGCTCACCTCAGTGGAA
Organism: Paraplagusia blochii; assembly: GCA_016785265.1. Lineage (NCBI taxonomy): Eukaryota > Metazoa > Chordata > Actinopteri > Pleuronectiformes > Cynoglossidae > Paraplagusia > Paraplagusia blochii. The sequence goes on along the minus strand of JAFBJS010002536.1, from coordinate 17,260 downwards.
ACTTCATGGACTCAAACATCTTGCAGGCGTTGAGCAGATCCTCCGGAGACAGAAGCTGTGAGAAAGATAAAGACGTAGCCCCGATAACTGAATACCCCAATATAATGAATAGTCATTGATCGTATTGCCCATTTATAGTGAACTACCTCCATGCCTCGAGCACGGTTGACCAGACAGTAGACCTCGGTGAGAGCCATCATACCACCACGCTCCTGAGACGTGATGGAGAGACAACAGAGACAGGAGGAAGATGTCCAACAATCTGCATGTTCTTGTAACAAATAGAACTTCATAAATTGACATCTACCTCTAAAGGGGCCTGTAACATGCCTCCCAGTTGTTTAGCCAGCTGCATGTGGTAATGTGTGCCAGAGCCGTGTGTTTCCCTGGTGACGGGGTTCGCGATTCCCATGCTCAGGAGATAGGACTTGAATCGGATTGTCTGTAAAGCAAAATGTACAAGAGATATTTAAGACATTATTTACACTCCTTGATTGTGACCCTGTGTTTTTTGGCAAAAAAAAAAGAGGTTTTTATAATCACCTCATCTTCTGTTATGTCCCCTTGCTTGTCTTTAATCTTGTTAGCTATTGATTTGGACAGCTCCACCATCTCCTTGGCCTGAAACGTTTTACAACCAGGATGTCAAATTCCAAAGCAGTCACAGCAAAACAGCTGAAGGAACATGAGTGAGATTTATAAACAACTGGAAAATTAATTTCACAGGTAAGAAGTGTTTACCTTAACCATTAGCTTACTGAGGTCTTCAAAAGCCTAAAGATAAACAGGAAAAAAAAACACAGCTTTTTAAATTTTTTGCAATTACATGCACCACAAATCTTTATCACGACGAAAAATATTTCAACATCATTCCAAGGTTTACCTAATTACGCTAGACTCGCGATGAGAATGAAACTCTTTCTAACGCCTAACGATCTGGTTTTTCATCGACCAAATGTCATTATTTCACATTTAAAACATTGGAAATGTCCACCTGTGGTTTTATAAACACGTAACTTCAGTGGTGATTGATGAGAGTCAGCACAGCAGCAGCAGCAGTGGTCAGAACATCTTCGAACCACATTACAATCCATTCCACAGAAAACATTTATCAAGCAAGTACAAACACTGACATGGCTCTTATAATTAAGATAATTAATTATATGCAACAATGTCAAACAATTTGTTGTTCAGAAAATATTCAATATAAAATATAGTTTATTTTCCAATGTTAACTGTACCTCTGTAATGTTTTTGTCTGTTTCTTTCCTCTTCTCCTCTATCTTTCTCTCAATGCCAACGATCCCCACAGCACGTGTCTTTCCTGCCTGCATGAACATAGGAAGGAAAGAAAAACACACAAAGTAAGGCTCACTGGAAAGTGATAAGATGGTAACAGCCTGCAGGACAAAGAAAGACAACGAGAAAAATTAAACTTTTGTACATATATTAAAGTAACATATGTGGAATTTGTGCAACTATGAAAACGTTTAGCAAATTGATTTGTGATTTCACTCATTCGTTAAATAACCTACACTGAATTCTACTTGATTTTGCAAAGATAAGTAGGAGCTAAATGTTATTTTTTATTTGTGTTATTTGTCATGATCAAAAACAATTTCCTAACATAAAGTTACTACGCTTCTTTAAAAAACAAACAAAAAAAAAAATCAGCCTTAGACCTTAAATAAATTGACAACACTGCCATCCTGTGGTTCATATCTATTTGACCATTTTTATCATTCTTATCAAGGTGTAAAGGTTTCAGGAGTGACACTAAATCATACAATGTCCGAACGATGTATTTATGGAAATACAAAACAACAAAAAATAACACTCCAACCTGAGAGCTAACTCCTGGTGAGATGTGTTGTGAGACTGATGCATTCTCCCATCTCCTCTGCGTTATCTCTTCTGTTAGTCTCCTGTAAAACTGCAAGAAAGTTAGACTGTGTTAGAACACGATGTGAACAAAATGAATAAGGAATTATAATGGAGTATAAAGAGTTTACCTCAATCTGTCCATGTTCTTTAAAAGACAACTTGATGTAGGAGTACTTGCTGTGTTGGTAGGGACCAGGCTCCTTGTTGGCAGGAGCTGGATGGAGGTGAATAACTATTTTTGCACTAAAGAATATAAAAAACACAAAAAGCCAATTAGTGAAAGAAAATTATTGATATTATTGATCTTTTCATAAGGTTAAATTTTACACTTGACAATGAAGTATAAACTGTGACATCATCATTGGGGTTCAGCTTGGTTTGCACAACAATGTCTTAACAAGTCAATTGTGTTTTGAAAACAAGGGGGTGAATACACAGTGTATTTAAAGGAAAAATATGAACTTGGTTTGACAGAATTTCCCTTCTGCCAAAAGTTACGCATAAGGGTGTAAATATTTTGGGTACAAGGACAATTATTTTCATCACCATATTTTGCAGTCAACATGCTGCAGTTTAACTATTTAAAGACATACAAGAATAGTCTCCGAAATACCACCATGTGTCATGGGGTGCCATGTGTGAAGCAAATATGCTTTTTAATTTTGATATTAAGAAACAGCTTTTTAAAAGACTTTAAAGAACTGACCTTTTTCCAATCCCTGCTGCCTGCTCCTCAAAGAAGATGATCTGTGACAGTGGCATTGATAGGCAGCAATCCTAGAAATAAATGTGGTCAGATTTCACATAAAGTATATTAACAAAACCGGATTCTGACTCCGATGATGTGAAAATGTGCATGTAGATGTTTATTTGTTGTCTTACATGATTTTTTACATCCCTCCAGATTAGACGATGAGTGCTCAGCAAGGCAACGCCAATATCCAACTTGCTCTAGTAAAATGACAGGGATAAACCAGACATACAAGCTCTACGAAAAACGTAGTGAATAATCATTACACATTTTTGTTTATAAACAGGAAGGAGTCTTCGTAGAATAATGTAACACTGTGCCATAGTTTTTCAGGTGTGTCTTTTCTGAAGACAAACTTGAAAAATTACCTTATCATCCCCATCATACAGTCTCACGCCGCGTTGTTGAATCACAAGTGTTTCATTTATCTCCAAGAGTCCATTCGCCCAAGAAAAACGGTCCATTTTGTGAAAGAAAATATATATTTTCTATTTTGTTGCGACTCCGAGACTCATTTCATGTTTACTTCTGGTTTACTGTCTAGCTCTGACCGGGCACTGCCTACACAAAAATAAAATAATAAAACACAGACATGTCATAAGTTAAATTGATATATACACCTAATTGTACCTATAATAATGGAAATACTAGTAGTAGAAGAAATCACGTGTTGTTCTACCCTACAATTTCACATATTATATTATTTTTAGACAGGCAGCATCAGTGAGGTGCTTATCGGCGTTGACGTCACCAGCGCGAGCTGTCAGTGGAACCTCGCAGAGCTGCTGTGTTTCGTAGAGCTTTTTCAATTAATATTGATGCATTCTCGTATTTTTGGAATGTTTAGACTCGACAGTTACAAGGGTGAAAAAATGTTTTGTCGTATCTTCGAATACGGTTTTGCTGAGTTGCCTTTAGAACTGCACTAGCTGTGGCTAGCTATTAGCTTGTTGTTAGCCACGGACGCGTCTGCTGAGGACTTTCTCTTGTCTGGAAGTCATTGTTCAGAGACAAAAAGTTGTGATGATAACGCGCTGCCGAAATCATGCAGCTTTATTGTAAAAACATATTTATATCAATTAATATGGGGCTATTATATCTCTCGTAGTCGAATTAGGGATGAAATATTAGCTTTTCTGTTGGTATTCAATGGTTAGTTTGGTTCAATTGATCCAAATGCATCCTGTTTACTAATACTTTTTCTACATTGTTTGGTGAAAGACTACTTACTATAAACCTACGAAGTATAATTAGATTTAACTGTCGGATAGGCGTACGGTTATTTAATAACAATCATGGATAAAAAGTCGTTTGATATCGTAATTGACGAGATTAAAAAGGTAAGAATTTGTTGTTGTATTTTGAGTAATGTATTGACATTTAGGTGTTAATTCTTTCCAGTTCATTCCAGCGTTTTTAACAATTCTCCGGTATTTTTTAGTGCGTCCTAACAGAGCAACGCATCAAAGCCATAGAGCAGGTGCACGGATATTTCTCCAGTGAACAGGTAACTGTGTCTGCCATCTTTATTTACCACATTTATCAATATAATGCATGGTTTGATGTAGGGATGGATGGTTTAGAGACACTAGGAATATGTAGGAGACAGGAGGCAGAACCGGGGCTGGAGGAGTTAAAGATGCTGAGATTCTCTTTAGCAGAGACAAGGATGGACAGGATCAGGAATGAGGTGATACGAGGGACAACACAGACAGAAAAGTGTGGGTTCTGGTGGCGGTTTAGTGGTAGTAGAAGATGCTAGGTGGTTGTTGATGGTTTCTATTTTTGAATTAAAAATGATATGAGGTTATCACATATCTCTGCAGTGAATGTGGATAAAATATTGTTGTATCACCAAAGTAATCATTACATATCCAAATATTAGGGTTTGCTGGACATGTTACAGATAAACCGCTGAAAATGGCCAGAACATATCCATCACATCCCACACTTTTCTAGTAATAAATATATGATCTTAACCTTTGCAGCATGTTACTATTTTAATCTTTATCAATGCAATGTTTTTCATGGTATAAGACATGATGACACATTCTTAAACACTACAGGTGATGGAGATACTTAAGTACTTCTCATGGGCTGAACCTCAGATTAAAGCAGTTAAAGCTCTGCAGCATGTAAGTAAAATGTTGTACTATAATGGTCCTAAATGTGCTTGTGAGAGGCAATTGTTACAAATTTGACAACACTCACTATCACTTTGTGCCATGGTGCGTTAAAAAGCGTGTTCTCCATCATCTTCTTATAGAAAATGGTTGCAATACCAACAACTAAGGTTGCCAATATCTTGAATTGCTTCACCTTCTCAAAGGACCGGCTAGGTGTTCTGGAGCTGATTGCTTTGTAAGTACATTTCTGATTGATGTTTAAACACAAGGTCAGAATACAAAATGCATCTTAAAAAATCAGTCCGATTTTAAAACTAGTTACTGTGTTTCCATACAGAAATATTTCAGATGCTCAGAATTACCGTCCTGTGGAGGATCTCTTTCGCATTCACTTGTCAGAGAAGAAGCGAGCTCGCAGGATACTGGAACAGGTTGAAGATCTTTAAACTTGACATTTTTCCTGATCCTGTACATTTATCATATTCTTGCTCTAATAATTATACGACTTCTCTCTTTGCAGGTGTGCAAAGTTGGCTGTAAGGCTCCTGTAGCCATGATCTCCTCCTGTGGTATGATACCAGGAAACCCATACCCCAAAGGCAGACCCAGCCTGGTGACTGGCACTTTTCCTGTAAGTATGCAGGGCTGTACACTCAGCCTACCTCATGCATATTAAATTTTCTTTACACCTTATGTGACATAAAATGTAAATTGTGTCAAAAAAAAGTAAACTCTTTTGTTATTTACAAATCCAGGGAATTCCTCCTGTAAAAAAGGAAGGAGAGAAGAAGGATGATGCCTCCAACAGTATAGAGGGAAAGGGAATTGCTTCCCGTATAATTGGACCCTTCAAACCTGTAAGTCATGAGAGAAAAGTAGGTTAAAGGATTGATGCAATAGTGTCGTATGTCGTAGAGAAATCCCATGACTTGCCAACAAAACATCACATGTAGATAAGACACGTTATATCATATTGTGTTATGCAACCTGATTGTAGGAACTAATGACTTTGCCACATCAAGTACAGCAGAGATTACAGAACAAGGCATATTCTTTCTTTTTCTGTGTTCATCTGTTTTATTTTCCTCTTTTTTTTGTAGTTCCCTTCAACCTACAACCCTCATAGGCCTGTGCCTTACCCCATACCACCGTGTCGGCCGCATGCAACTATCGCACCAAGTAAGAAATGATGCAACTTTAATCCTGCTAGTAGTGAACAGTATATATATGTGTCTGTGAAGATTCTCATGTATCCAGGCCATGATATCCAAAGACCAGACCTCTTAGAGTTTGAAAGATATTTTAATGGTCAACTGAGGAATTTCATCTGTTGATAAAATGAAGACCTCATTTCTTCATTTTATGTTCGTAAACATAAAATGAAGATGTTTAGGGAACATCCCATTTTTCAAACTGTAAGAAAAGTCTATTGCTCACAAAATGTCTGTGAAGATTCTCATTCATCCAGGTCATGATCACCAAATAGGGTTTATTTGTCAGCAACTGGACTTCTTCTTGGAGTTGAAAGATGTTTCATTCCTCAACTGATGAACTTCATCAGTTTCTGGTTGATGTCCGAGGTAACTCTAGTAGTTCTCCTCATCTAGACCATTCCCTTCACCACTGGACAAAGGTGTCAAGAGTTGTTTTGGTCAAACCTTTTTGAGACAGAAACGTCTCCTGATGTTAATGAGCAGTTTTCTTGTCACATGTCCAGAAGTGAACAAAAAGCTCTGGTATTGATGAGCAATTAAACTTTCTAGAATGGGACCAGAAACTAGGGCAACTGGTGGTGTAGTGGTTGGGTTTGCAAGGCCCCTGGTTCGAATCCCCCTACCGCAAAGTTACTGCTGAGGTGCCCTGAGCTAGCAGCCCCCTGCTCACTATGGTGATGGGTTAAATGCAGAGGTATAATTTTCCAAAGGATACTCCCTAGGGATTAATATAGTTCTAATTATTATTAATTATTATTATTAGAAACTGACGAAGTTCCCCAGTTGAGGAATGAAATGTCTTTCAACTCCGAAAAGTACTCCAGTTGCTGACAACTAAACCCTTTTTGGACAATGCTTACAAGAAACCTCTTTGGAGAATACATGAGTTTTAGCTAAAGTGACATTTGTAAAAATCCTAGATCAAACTTCGTGATGATGTCACTGGTTCTTAATAAGCTCTTGCTGAAATGCATTTCCTTTTACGTTTTACGTGACGTTAAGTTGAGGTGAATCGCAGGTGACAGTAGGTAGCTGCGTGTGTGTGTTTCTTGAGTGTGTGGTGAACACTGTTATTTCATGCGACTGCCACTCAGGTGCGTACAACAACGCCGGTCTTGTTTCTGTGGGAGGGGTTATAACGGCCAACGTGGCCCCTCCCCCCTACAGCTCCGCTCACAAAGTAGCAGGTACGATTCGATGGAAGGAGTGTATGCGCGCACGTGCGTGTGTGTGTCTTAACAAATATAAAACAACTCTCCCTTCCCTCCCATGCCCGCTAAAGCCTGCTGCCTAACTTCTGGCATGCTGCTTCGCTGTTACCCTCCAGTTTCCTGCCCTTTATTCAGTGAGGATCAAACCTCTCACTCTTGCTGGACTTTACTGAGTGACCAGAAACAAACAGTCTACTCCAGGGGTGTCGAAACTCAATTTTACAGCGGGCCAGAATTAAAAACTGACATGAAGCCACAGGCCAAACTCGATATATATTGAGAAATTAAGAATAAATTTGCATGTTTTTCCTTCTCTCTGGATATGAAATATAGGTTTTTTTTTTATTTGGATACACTTAATCTGGAACAGCCAAAGCTTATTAGAATCGACACATAAAAAATTATAATAAAAATAATTCACACATCATTGGTATTTGTTTTTTATTCTGTCTGTCTTTCTTCCATCTTTCTTTACAGAACAAAATGTATGAGCTACAACAATAAGCATGCATTATTAATATAACAAATTCTGACAGTATGTAAGGTCTACATACTAGTGGGCCAACTATAGCACAGTTAAATTTTAGCTTGTGGGCCTAATATAATTACACTGTGGGCCAGATTTGGCCCGCGGGCCAGAGTTTTCCACCTGTGGTCTACTTTGTTAATATATTCACCCCTTAAAATATATATTATTCAAGTACACATTTTACTGTATTTGTTAAATTAATATAACAATTCTTGTCTGACTTTGGCCTTCATTTCTGGTTTAATTTTTAAATGTAATAAATTTGTATGGAAAAAAAACTAATTTTTGTTTACATATTTTATATTACCATGATATAAGGATGAAGATCTAATTTTTACCAATTGACATTTCTGTGGCAAGGTGTTTTTTTTTCAGTTATGTTATGTTATAGTTCCTTTTTTAATAGTAGTAGAGTTTAACTAGAGCCTTAGTTTCCTTTTGTGTCTTTATTATTGTTTTATTATTGATTACCAAAAGGTGGAAGTACATAGCAGCAGTGCTTAGGTCAACTATCATGACATTTAGTTGATATATTTTTTTTTTTTTTGAGAATCCGTTGTTCCGTTATATTTTGTTTCACTGACAGTGGTTTGGCCAGCTTTAGTCTTCTTCTGCTTAATGGTAAAGAAACCTGAAATCTGGTTAGCCGGTTTTCCTTTTTTTTGCCAAAAAAATTCTGTTAACCCTGAGGATTATTATGAGGTAAAATCCCAGATGACCACAGACTGAGGGTATTCTATAGTATATTCTATTACAAAGTTCTAAAATCTGACTCATTGTATTACTGCAGTTGTGCAGCACTTTTGTTTTCTGGTCAGTCGGTATTTTATGTTTGTTGAGGCTTTGGGTCTTAAGTCCTGCTGCACTGGGGACTTCAAATAGCTCGAATCAAATGCTATTAATTTCTTTTACTTTCTACAGTCATGCATCGCTTCTTTGTGTTTTATTATTGTTTCATTATTGATTACCAAATGGTGGAAGTACATAGCAGCAGTGCTTAGGTCAACTATCATGACATTTAGTTGATATATATATTTTTTTTGAGAATCAAAATGACAAATTTTGTTGAGTTCCGTTATATTTTGTTTCACTGACAGTGGTTTGGCCAGCTTTAGTATTCTTCTGCTTTATGGTAAAGAAACCTGAAATCTGGTTAGCCAGTTTTCCTTTTTTTTTTTTTTTTTTTCCTTTTTTTTTTTTTTTTTTTTTTTGCCAAAAAAAATGTCATTCTTCTGTTAACCCTGAGGATTATTATTATGAGGTAAAATCCCAGATGACCACAGACTGAGGGTATTCTATAGTATATTCTATTACAAAGTTCTAAAATCTGACTCATTGTATTACTGCAGTTGTGCAGCACTTTTGTTTTCTGGTCAGTCGGTATTTTATGTTTGTTGAGGCTTTGGGTCTTAAGTCCTGCTGCACTGGGGACTTCAAATAGCTCGAATCAAATGCTATTAATTTCTTTTACTTTCTACAGTCATGCATCGCTTGAAATAACCTAATTTGTTTTGGGCAGCATATATTTATTTTCCTCGGTTGAGCAACATCTTTCAGTGCCATCTGCTCATGAGAACAAAGCTCTCATGCATTTCTTGCCTTCATTTATTTGGATTATTTTAAGTGGAGTTGCTTCTTGCCTCAAACAGCAAAACTAAAAAATGTTTCCGCTCATATCATGCAATGATGTATAATACTTTCTCACAGTTTCATTCATTTATTATTTGATTTTTGTATCATATCACATTATGGTCATAATTTTTTTCTGGAGACTTTTTTTAAAAGTGTCATCTTCCACTTCCAGGTTACTCCAAACCAGGAAACCCACAGATCACCACACCAGGAGTTAAGAGTGGCCCCCTCCTCATTCCTCATGGATCCACCCCTGCCAACCCTGCTCCTCCCCGGGCCTCTCCTTCCCAGCAGCCCCCTACCACTCCCATTACGCCAGTGTTCCCTGGGATAGTTCCCTCCCACAACCCTAACGCCCCCTCACCTGCTCCAGCTCCTTCTCCATCTGTCATCAAAGCGGGACCCCAGACCCCCGGTGGTCATGCTACACCTACACCTTCATCTGTCATCAAAGCCCACACACCTTCAGGCACTCCTTGTGGAACTCCAGTCCCTGGCAACTCAGGCTTCTCCTCCCCCTTCCACGCTCTATCCCGACCCGGAACTCCTGGCAACTCTAATTCAGTGGCTTCTACTCAGCAGAAAGGTTATTCTCACTCCGCAGACCAACAGCAGGGACATGTCTTTACTGGCCCACAGCCTCAAGCAGGTAACGTCCCAGGATCGGTGATACGAAGTTACACCCCCTCTGGACTACACTCCCACACTCCTGGACCCTCCACTCCAGGTATTCCAGGCAATTCAACCCCGGGACCCAGTCCAAAACCCTCTCCAGCTCACACCGCACAGGTCCACGCTGCTGCGTCACTGAACAGACAAATGAACACCAGTGGCAGCAACAGCCCGGTTCACTCTGCCTTCAAGGGTACCTCCCGTTCTGGCACCCCATCACTTAGCGCCTTGGCCATGCCAGTGTCCGCCCAGGCTTCCCTGGCGCGGTCTTTGGGTTTATCTCATGGCCCAGGTTCTCCTCAGGTCTCTCTTCAGAGTCCTGTTCCTATCGCTGGCCTCCAAGCTCTCTCCTCAAGCCCTGCTCCTTCTCATTATCCCAACCTTCAAGGTTTCCCCTCCCTCCCTTCCTCCACCATCTCTTCATCCCTGCCAACAATTCCATCCAGTAACAACATATCCAACCATCCACAATCCTCCATCTACCCAGGCTTAGTCACTAACACTGCCCCAAACGCGGCCTCACCGTTCGGTCTTGGTCTCAGCACCACTTCCATATTCCCAGGCCTACCGCCTGGTGCAAACCCTGCTGCATTCCCTGGTCTAGGTGTCTCAGGAGGTCATGGGGCTGGAAGCCCCGTTTTGTCATCATTCATGGGACTCTCTGGCGGCACTCCATCTACTGTTGCACCTGTGGCGCCACTACAGGCGGCGGCGGCAGCAGCGGCGGCGGCAGCAGCAGCAGGCGTTCCCTCGTCGTCACCTGTTTTACCAGGATTTGCTTCGGCCTTCAGCTCCAACTTTCAGCCCGGGTATGTCAGACATTTTTACTGTTTTATATCAACATCCTGTCCCATGGTCATAATTCATTTTCAAGGTGCACGGAAAGTTGGTGGCAATTAGCTTTCTTGTGACACACGGTTTTCCACAAACAGGGCCATAAACCCACATCTACAGCAGGACCTGTATGTGATAAGTAAAGAGGTTTTCACCTTCAGTACAAAGTTCAATCGTTTCCTATCCTTGGGAGTTAGACTTTGGTTTTTACCACAACCATGTGACTTTTGTCTTACATCAACCATTAGACTTGTATAAACAATGTTTATTTTTATTTGCAGAATATTCCAGAAAACATCATATCATTGTGTCAAAATGCTTTGATGAAAGAGCGTAATCTTGTAAACAACTCGTTTATTGGTAATGCAAACTAGGATTTTTTTAGCAAACCTTAATAGCATGGCTATTGTCAATCGTGTTTTTGTGGTGAATATTACAAATACTGGTAATCAGTATCACAAAAGATACATTTTGGTTATGTTGGAATGTTATGTTATGTAGTTTTTTATGATTGGCTAACAATGTCTGCTGTACAGAAAGTGAGCAGAGCTTTAAACCTTACATACTGTTACAAATACAGTATATAAAACAAAACTAGCATTTGACTGGATTATAAGGCTCTTAAGCAACGGTATATAGTCAGATAAGTCAAACTCTTAACAGCCGTCCTCATATATATATATATATATATATATACACCAGCATATTATATTAAAGCCCAGTACCTTTTACTACACGCTGAAACACAGTATAGTACAGTATTACAGAGACTCCTGTCTATACCAGCTATAATGCTCGATAAAACAAAAAGTGTTGTGGCTATGAAGCTGAAGAAAGTCATCCTTAAACAATTTTTTGTTTATCTGAGGTCAGTGAACACAACAAGAATCCACCCATAATACACACAGCATTATAAGGCGCAGTGACGAATTATGTGGAAATAAAAGTTTTTAAATGTGCCATGTATTTAGGAAATTTCTTTTTCTCTTTTTAAGTATGAGTGAAGATTTTTCCAAGTCTGACAGTCTTTGCATTTTGTCCAGATTGAGCAGTGGACTCCAGCCGCCAGGAAGCAGTGGTTTCCCTGGTTTGCTGTCCTTCTCTGGTGTACCCAGCTTCTCACCCTCTGCGTCCCCTGCTGCCTTGGGTGGACTTCACAACCAGGCCATGCAGTCTGCTCTGTTGCAGGTAAACAAAGACAACTTCATCCCATAGAGCAGGGGTGCCCACACTTTTTTGGAGATCTACTGGTAGATACCCATCTACCTATTGGGCACTCCTGCTATAGAGTATAGGAATATTTATACCAGTATAATTAAGTCTTACTGCTGCACACTCACTTCTTGTCCTTGTTTGGTTTCAGGGACACCCCACCTCTGCTTTAGAAGGCTTCCCTCCTCAGCCCAACACTTTCACCAACTACCCTCCAGGCCCTGGGAACCCCTTCCCTCTCCAGCCAGGCCTCCACCCCCAGCTGGGCTGGCAGTAAAAAAAAAAAAGAAAAAACTCACCAGAACTGAAAACTGTGACTTAGGTGACCGTGTGACTTTACCTCCTTTATGGTTTAGCTTTGACTCTCAGAGCACAGGTTGAGCAATAAGCATGTGTCCTTACTGAAACAGAAATGAATTACAATGTTGAAGAACACTGCGATGGAAAGAAAAAAAATGTGTGTGTGCCATTCTACAATAATGTAAATGAAAGGGTTTTCCTCATAGACTGTGAAAAGTTTGTAAGATGAATGGTTTCCAGGACTGGGCTTTTTAAATGAAACAATATTGATTTTATCGAACAATGAATTGAAACGGAATGAATTATACATTGTACATTACTTGTAGTGACTCCGAATTATCATCATGTAGTATTTAATGATTGGTTTTATTAGAATATATACTGAGCGTTAAGACTTTTAAATGGGATATGGTATTATTGCTGTACTTAAACGGGTGTTGCTGACATTTTAGAAAAAAAAAGAAAGTTTATTCTTTTGTTAAACTCAGTGTTAATTTTTTTTAATATGGCAGCTTATTGGTATTTTTAAGAAGTCGGATCCTCGTCTTTGGCTGTTACCAGTTTACTGTGATTCACTTTTTTTGTATGTTTACAAAACTTTCTTGCCAGATTTAAACCTTTCTGGTCCTATTTTACCACTACTGGTATAACAGTACAGACTTTCCACTGGTTACACAACACCCGGAATTATTTGACAAGTCATTTAACTGAAATGACTCTCCTACTAAAAGTGTAATTGAATGATTTACTTACTGTAATCCTGTCTAGTTTAGGTCTCAGATCAATTGGTCCAGTACGTTTTATTCCATGATGCTTTTGTGATTCTTTAAATGTTTTTAACAGTAAACTGCTGGTTGCTCATCATTTAGTTTGAGCAGAGAATTCCTTTTGTTTTCCCGTATTTGTCGCTGACAAATATCCTCCACCTGTTGTCTGTACGGCCGTTGAAGTCCATGCGCTACCACACACACACACACAGACTCACTGTGATGGTTACGCAACCTTTCATTGAAAAATAAACACGTTGAGTGCATGAAACAGTGGTTATTTGTGAGAATTTGTTTAGCATCAAAAACTTCCTTCTTTAAAGAAATAATTAATTTCTGCCTTTTGTACAGAATTTACTTTTTCTTTTTTTTAATTGACATTCAGGAACACATCTAACATAATTTTTTTTTTTTTTTTTAGTAAAGAAAATTTTGAAAAAAAACAGCAAAAACTTAAAGATAAAAGTTACTGCAACATACAACGTTGTATTTTAAATATAAATAGTCAAATCTGGTCTGCATGGTTTATATTCTGCTCACCTGTTCCATCAAGGAACAAATACATCTATTAATATTTAACTCAATATTTCCCTCCACCCACATGTTTAATGTTTTGCTCTCGTATAAAAGCCATTGTTGCGTGAGATGCTGCCACTAAAGAAATATTAAGCAAATATTTATCTTTCTTTGGGTTCTGGAGGAACAAGTTAAAATATATACATACATACATATAATATGTATAGTTAATAATATAGTTTCTAAATGTATTTATGCTAACTAGAACTGGGGCTGTTTCAATTTTCTCAAGTTCACCAATGTTGCAACGTGAAAATTTCAGTTCTATATTTTTCATTCATTCATCCTGACTGTGATTATTCACATTCCACTGTAGTTATATTTGGGCCACAAATTTATTTTGTCATATTTTGTCATTTTATTACTTATGATGTGAATCCAGTTAATATATCACTGACACTTCAGTTACTGTAAAGTTTTTGTAACTTGTTGTTGCAATACAAATTATAAGAAAATATTATGAATATTATTATTGTTATTATTATTATATCGCTTCAGTAAAGGCCTGTGATCCACTTGTGGTTTATAGGCCACCTGTTGGGAATCACTTGTACAGATGGAATCAGAATTTTTCTCCATTATTCATTCTCTGTGTCAATACTATCGGTTAATGTCTTTGTGCTCTTATCAGTCATGTGGTATTGAGTCATGATAATGAACTGGGATGGTTTTTCCTCACATGGCTTTAAAATGAACTTAATTGCGAAACACCTCCTTGATTGATATTTTCCTTATCATCTTAAAGAAGGTATTTTCTTATTAACGTTGATTCTCCAGTCACATGACTGCTGTGACTCTGTTTTCATCATCGTACCTTGTTGATGATCAACTAACTAGCTGTTGCCACACCTTCTCCACAGTCCAGTCTGAGCTTCTTTTTTATTGCTGCAGTATATCTTTAAAAGCCCAGGTCACTCCCTTCCTCATTATCGTCACATTAACAAACTGTGTCCAAACACACTTCCTCACTCACTTCGCTTCAGTTCATGGAAATGGAGGACCATATGGAGAGAGGAAAGAACCGAGGACAGAGCAAGGAGGACCTCATTTGTAAGCCAATAACTTTTTTTTAAAATTTCTATTATAGCAATACTTTAAGCATTTTTTTCCACTTTTTGACAATGTTGAACTTACGTTCCTTGTTTTTCTCCCAGTCCTCCGGGTTATTCTCTTTTGCATATGACAAACACAGCCTAACTGGTAAAGTGTACCTGCATTGTCATGGAGACAGGACTCACATGTCACTGGGATATGAAATCCCCTATGCATGTGACTGGAAGGGAGTGTCAATGTATTCCTCATCCTATACACCCAGGAGATTCATTGTACAGTTGTGTTTGTCATGTGTTCCTGTCCAGTTAAATAACAGACATCACTTTTAATCGTTTTCCATGCTGTGTGTTTTGTTGTGTGTAAACATACAGAAAAGCTGTGTACACAGTTTTAAGAAGCGAATTCTATTCGGTCACATAATACAGGACATTAATGGAACATAGACCAAAAATACGGCAGAGGGAAAACGTAAGACAAACTTAAGTAACCGTGGAGTGACTTGTTTTGGAGAAGTCGATTAACAAACAACTCCCATGTGAGGGAAGTGAAAACCAAAGAATTTTTTTGTATTTTTTTTGCATTTTGTCATGATAGTGATGCTAAAATTCCATTTGTTCTTGGTGACTTTTTGACACGTTCAGTTATAATTCTTTGATTATTTTAAAGTAGTTTGATTTCTAACCTTATTTTTTTTCGAAATGTAAAATAGCATTGCATTGTGATCAGATGTTTGTCTACCAAAAGGGTTTATTTTTCCTCATTATGACTTGAGACAATCTAATCCTACAGATAATTCAGTCATTAAGGACAGGTGAAAACATAGAAACTCCCCAATGGAATACTAAGGAGTTTCTTCAGCAGCTTATTTGCAAATTTAAAAACACTCACTGTTGTTGGCGTACTAACGAGTATATATATATATATATATATATATATATACTGTATATATATTACTTAATTTTAAAACCCAAAATTAGGGTGATTAGATATTTTAGGGCATAGCTGCTCATTTGAAGGCAAATGAGGGTGTTTGTAGTAATTTTTGAGGGAATTTTATTTTCTAAGTTTTTCTTAGGAAATTCTTGGTATAGAATATTAGTGGAGACCAAAAGTTGGCGCATCAAAAAAGTAAAATTTTCACCCCCAAAAATGGACATAGCTGCTCATTCAAAGGCAAATGATGAGTTTTTTTTAGAATCATGAATATATAAAGACATAGCTGCTCAAAAGTATAGTTTTCTACATTTTAACCACAAACATTGACAGTAATTTTTTTTCTTCAATTTTAACCACAAAAATTTACATAGCTGCTCATTCCAAGGCAAAATAGGGAGGTTTTTTTTGTCATTTTTGAGAAACATTTATTTTAAGGACTTTTCAGGAAATTCTTGGTATAGAATGTTAGTGGAGATCAAACGTTGGTGTACCCAAAAATTATATTTTTTCTACATTTAACCACAAAAATTGGCTCAGAAAGTATATATTTTCTTAAATTTTAACCACAAAATTGGACATAGCTACTTATTACAAGGCATAATATAAAATTAGGGAGTTTTTTTCTTTGTCATTTTTTAGAAACCTTTATTTTTAAAGACTTTTCAGAAAATTCTTGCTGTTAGTGCAGATCAAATATTGGCGTACCAAACAAGTAAAATTTTCTTAAATTTTAACCACAAAATTTGTCAGAGAAAGTATATATTTTCTTAAATTTTAACCCCAAAAATGGACATAGCTGCTAATTTGAAGGTAATTTTGGGAGTTTTTTTGCAAACATTTTATTTTTGAAGACTTTTCAGGAAATTCTTTGTGTATAATGTTAGTGTAGATCAAAAGTTGGCATACCAAAAAAGTACAATTTTCTTAAATTTTAACCACAAAAAATGGACTTAGCTGCTCATTCCAAGGTGAAGTTTTTTTTTGTCATTTTTGAGAAACTTTTATTCTTAAAGACTTTTCAGGAAATTCTTGGTATAGAACGTTAGTGGAGATCAAAAGTTGGTGTACCCAAAAAGTATATATTTTTCACATTTTAACCACAAGAATTGACTCAGACAGTATATATTTTCTTGAGTTTTAACCCCAAAATGCAATTTAGCTGCTTATATGAAGGGACTTTTGGGATTTTCTTTTTGTAATTTTTGAGAAACTTTTATTTTTAAAGACTTTTCTGAAAATTATTGGTAAAGAATGTTAGTGGAGATCAAATCTTGTAGTACCAAAAAAGTAAAGTTTTCCTAAATTTTAACAACAAAAACTGAAAGTATATATATGTTCCTAAATTTTAACCCCAAAATTGAACATAGCTGTTCAATTTGCTTATTTGAAGGCAGTTTTTTGGTCTTTTTTTTTGTCATTTTTGAGAAACATTTATTGTAAATTCTTTTCTGAAAATAATTGGTATAGAATGTTAGTGGAGATCAATTTCTGGTGTATCAAAAATAAAATTTTCTTAAATTTTAACCACAAAATTTGACTGAGAAAGTATATATGTTCTTAAAT
>JAFBJS010002534.1:0-53748 GCA_016785265.1 Paraplagusia blochii | reverse complement strand
GCTCTCTTTTTCTCCTTAAGGAGAGCCTTTATCTCAGGATTAATCCAGGGTTTGTCGTTAGAGAAACACCGTACTGTCTTGGTGGGTACAGTGCTCTCTACACAGAAGTTGATGTAGTCCGTGATTGTGTTTGTGAGACTGTTGATGTCTTCCCCGTGTCCCTCACAGAGTTCTTCCCACACAGTAGTCTCAAAACAGTCCATCAGAGCCTCGTCAGTCTCCTCAGACCACACTTTGACTGTGCGAATCACAGCTGGTTGCCTGTGCACCAGAGGTTTGTACACAGGAAGGAGATGAACCAGGTTGTGATCAGATCTCCCGAGAGGGGGGAGGGGGGATGAGCTGTATGCCTCTTTGGTGTTGGCATACAGTAGGTCCAGTATTTTATTGTCTCTGGTGTGGCATGTGACATACTGAGATACTGAGGATCAACTGCTCAGAGCAGTGTAGGCTGTGGAAGAGAGGAGAAGAATAGAGGACAGACAGGACAGTAGGTCCAGTATTTTATTGTCTCTGGTGTGGCATGTGACATACTGTGTGAGTGTGGGCAGAGAGGAGGAAGGAGCAGCATGATTAAAATCCCCAGAGATAAGGATGAGAGCCTGTGGATGCTGTGTCTGCAGCCTGCTCAACACTGAGTGCAGGACATCACAAGCTGCATTTGCGTTAGCAGAGGGGGGAATGTACGCAGCTATAGCTATAACATGCGAGAATTCCCGCGGCAGATAGTACGGTCTCATGCTAACAGCCACCAGTTCCAAGTCCTTGCAGCAGTGTTGCTCTTTAATAGTGATGTGCCCAGTGTTACACCATCTATTGTTCACAAACACTGCCTGTTATGTCAGACAACACACGGACACATATGTGTATATACTAGAACTTTATTCCACTCTCACAGTCCGAACATTAGCACATATGAAAACCACCCACACCACAACACTTTCCGTCCAGCGCGGTGACCGTGTCCGGGATAGTGGCGTTGAGCCATGTCTCGGTGAACAGCATGATGCTGCAGTGTCGGTATTCCCTCTCGTGCCGGGTCAGCGCCGCTAACTCGTCCATCTTATTCGGGAGAGATCTCACATTTCCCATAATAATGGACGTTATGCAAGTTGCATATTACTACTACTATTTGTTTAAATGTATGTTGGCCCTAACACCTCAATAAAGTCTGTATGGACGCAACTTGTTTAAGAAGGTGTGGCTGTTTCTGAAATATTCACTTTGCAGTCACAGGGGGCACATCTCTCTTACATTGCAGTCATCTTTAAATGATGTTTTCAAGTTGCGCAATAACGAATTCTGTAATTTTACTGCAACTGTCTAGGTCATTCATTCTGATTTCTGCACCTCATTACAATTATGAGTGCCTGAGTCAATTCTTTGTGAACAGCAACATTTTGTGGGACCATTAAAACCAGGGTTAATTATTGTATTAATAACAATAATTATTTTCTAAAAAATTAGGAATTGGGGATAACAATACCGTCAAATACCGTGATACCATGATAATTTCTAAAAATATCGTAATATCAATTTTTGGTCATACCGCCCAGCTCTAATTGTTGCAATTAACCACATTCTCATGCATGCTGTACAAAAAGGTTACAAAGGTTGTCTTTGGGTCACCATGACTTGACAATGAACTTTAATTGAATTCCAGGTCAGAGAGTTATTTACACAACACAGATGTGAGGATGTTTTAGTTCTGTCTGAGATCAATCAGTAGCAGATGTAAAGAAAACAAGACAGATGGCCTTCTCAAAGACTGCAGGAAAAAAAATCAACAGAAACTCATTGGGATAAATAAAAATGCATACAAAACTGCATACTTTTGCACATTTCCTTTATAGCCTACAGGAAGACAGATAAGGAGTAAAAACTTTTGTATTTGCACACTGGGAAATGACTAGTTGTTTCTTTAAGCAAAATAAAACGTGTGAAAAAATCTCATAAGCTGCTTGAACTGGAGATCTACTGAAGACAGGTCATTTTGACCTGGAGGACATGCACTGTATACAGAATTTGAGATTCACTAGCACCCACAGAGAATACCGATGGATATGGGTATGTGGTACCCCTGTACATATTTAAGGTCCTGCTGGTATTTGCTCAGCATCTGTACATGATACATAAAGTTTAGTAAGGCAATAGCTAAGGCCTCAGTATTGTCCAAAAAAATTGCAAGTTAAAATATTTAATTTAATGGGACAACATAGTAATAATAAGCAGAAATCTATATTAACACTTATTTTCAAAAAAACTCACACAACAGTGGCTTGTCTATTACTATGGTCAAGCAATAGAAAACGCAACACAATTGTAGAAATCAGGTTGCCTATTTAGATGTTATTGATTTCTTCTTTTTTGAATTATTTGCTGCAGAGAAAAAAATAAATGGGATTTTCCGAATTAGTTTAGTCACTGGACTGAATACCAGTTGCTTTTATACCCTGTGTATTACACATATACAGTGCAAAACCTATACTATGTAAAGCCTGGACAAAATTGTGTTATTATTAATACCAACAGAAAACTTTTAAAAGCTATTTATCAATGTTCAATCCATTCTTTCTCAAAACGTATTTAACAATGGTTATCTTCTGCCACCCCTTCCACAGCCCTAAACTTGTTACGTTGTTAAAATAGATTGTTAAATAGATTGAGTTTCTGATTAACAGTCAACTGAACAAGTAATTAGAAAAGCATTTATGAACGTCGAATTTATGCAGAAAAAAGTTTAAGAGATTACCATTTTGTTTTTCCACCTACAAATTCCACCTTTTGTCTGTCTTTTTTATTGCGTTCTCTCCCTTTGACAAGATGGCTGACCTGTTTATGTTAGTAGATGAATGTTCTAGCAATGTATTCGTCATTGGGTACGGCAGCCAATCATCAATTAAAATTCACGGACAACCAATCAGAGAGCTTAATACAGATGCAACCGATACCATTACCATGCGTCACTGTGTGTGTTGTACTTTTCAAAGCTCCACCATTTTGTCACAGACTGGAGAACAGAACACAATAAAGATTAACATCGGTGAAAGATGGACTATGAACGTGTAAGTAAAAGACCTTTTTAGATTATTGTTTTTTATTTTTTAATTACAATCCACTTTTATTGGAGAAAAAACAGATAACTTAACTCCATAGAAATGTAATATTCCATTAATCATTGTATTTTCCTTTGAATAATGCTAACATTTAGTGGCAAATGGACATTTAAATAAGTATTGGTAAAGTACGGATTTGGACTATGATGGAACGCCTTTAGTATCTTTCTTTACAATGCGTGATGATATGAAAAGTACATGTATGCCAATAACGTCGGTGTCTGGTTCAAAGTAAACACGGAGATTCCATAGTGCCAAGGGACCACCTGAATGGATTCAAATATGTACTTGGCATGCTGTTTAGAATAAGAAGAGTGTTATGACGTGGTCATATTAAATTGCATTGCCTACGATAAAATGAGTTTTCACTCAAGGTAAAATATGTTTTTTAAAGAAATGCCCTTTTCATGCTTTCATTTCTTGTTTTGTCAAAACAGATGCTGTAATAGATTCCAAGCAAACTCTGGCTTAAATCTTCTGACCATGGTGCCCTTAAAAATACAGGCTCAAATGTTTTTTTTCACCCAATATCTTATCCTGATGTGTGCACAGCTTCTGCACATATAATTTTTTTACAAATTATATGATCCTATTGTTGGTTTTTCTGTTCAATATTTTTTTTTTCATTTTCATGTATTCGAAACTAATGAAAGGTTTTAGTCTTCTCATCTTTTCATTTTTTCCTTCATTTCAGGGAAAGACTCATCTTATTTTTCCATTCCAGGTTCTTAATGAAGCTAGTGTGTGCTGACAGTGGGTTGAGTGCTTCCGAGACTGTCACCATCTAAGTTCATCCTTGCATCGAGATACAGTAAACAAATGATTGTTGACAGCCTCAGTATCACTCAACTCAGTGTCGGCAGTGGTAGAACTCATTAAGCACCAGAAACATTAATGGATGTAGAGACTTTGCCTGCTTTAAGTAAAAGATGAAAGGGCTTTATGATCACGTTAAGACTATTCAATTTACTGGTATCTACTGATTGGAAAGATCGCCGTCATATGTGATATCATGTTTCTAAGACCCTTTAAATTTATGAATTGAAAAACAACAGTTAATACATATAATTTGTAATGTTATTGTCAGAGTTCAGCGTCTGTGCATACATTTGAGGTTAGACATTTTGGTAAGTAACGTTTGAGTCATTCACAGAGTTTGTCAAAGCAAGCAGTGAAAGCATAAAATGGGAATTTCTTTACCAAAAACATTTTACCCTAATTTAAGACTTATTTCATTATGGGTAATGCAATTTTAAATGACCATATTATTACAATCTTCTCACTATATACAGTATGGTACGCGGCACGCCTGTACATATTTATGTTCATGATGGTTGCTCCTCTGCTCTCCCTGTGGGTGCTTTGAATCAAGCTTCCAGTGAATCGGCACTCATGCACATGTTCATGCAATATTAAGTACAAGACAAAAAAAAGAAATTAATTTTCAACAGTATGTAATTTTCTCTATTGTTTTCCTTGTGAATGGTGCTCGCTTAGTAATGTCTTTTGAAAAAACATATTTTGGGAGACAACAAATGAATGCATGACTGTATGAGAATTAATAAGGAATGCCAGATGTTGGTAGGAATCTAGTAAATTACCACATATACCACTTTGATACCACACATACCACAACATGTCAATTTACCAAACATATATGATTACATAAGGTTTAGTAAATGCAATAACTAAAGCGTCAGGGCTATTGTCCAAACAATTTGGCATTTTGAAATGTTTAACTAAATAAGAAAGCGGAGTAACCCTTATTTTAAAAAAAGCTCACACTGCAGTGTTTAGATTATATTAGATTGGTTATAATTATGATCAAGCAGTGGAAAGTACAACACTATTGCAGATTTCAGGTTGCTTTTTTTGGTTGTTAGTGAGTTTGATTGGCTGCTGGTGTATTTTTAATTATTTGTTGCAGTGTAAATAACACTGAATAACGGTTGCTTTTATGCCCTATGTATTACTAATATACATTTCAAAACATGTACTGTCTGAGGCCTGGATAAAAAAAATGTAAATATTAAATATTTCTAATGGAAGCTTGAATGTATTTTATTATAGTGTTGGCAAAGAATAGATTTGCACCTTTTGCCAACATCATATCAAATTTTTAAAAAGAATCTAAAACATTTTTGGCTGATGCAGGCAGAATATAACCCACTCAAATAGGTGTTGGCAAAGTATGGAATCCTACTGTGACACAACACTTTTTAGTGATTTCTATTCTATATTATTATTTACAATAACTTTCCAGGTAGTCCTAGCAGAATTGCAAAAAAGGCATTTATGTGTGTAAGCCCCAAACATAAAAAGAAATTCTTTTTATGTTGGCTGAAACGATTACTCGAATAATTCAAATAATTCTATTACAAAAACTGATCGAGGAATTTTCTCTGCCTCGAGGAATCATTTAATTTTGCCAGCTCAAAGCACGGTATTTCGCCCGGACGACTTGTAATG
Organism: Paraplagusia blochii; assembly: GCA_016785265.1. Classification (NCBI taxonomy): domain Eukaryota; kingdom Metazoa; phylum Chordata; class Actinopteri; order Pleuronectiformes; family Cynoglossidae; genus Paraplagusia; species Paraplagusia blochii. The sequence continues at coordinate 48,163 of JAFBJS010002534.1, read as the reverse complement.
CAGCACAACGTGCTGACGTCACGCACGTAAAAGAAGAAGAAGAGGCGGCGGAAAATTCAACAGACGAAGAAGAAGCAGAAGCAGGAGAAGACGATGGCGGCGGAAATGTTGGGTAGTTGTGGAGGTAGAGATGAAGAAGGCGACGCAAGCCAGGACAAAGGAACAAAGAAAAGACAGAAAATGTCAAAAGTGTGGGAGCATTTTAAGCTGGACACCGGGGGAACACGGTCAAATGCATTTACTGCAAGACAGTGCTTGCGTTCCACAATTGTACATCCTCAATTCTGCAGCATCTCCAACGAAGGCACCCCGTTTATTCTGAGAGCAGAGGACCGAGACAAGGTAAAAAAGTGATTGTAGCGCTAATTAATGAGATGAACATTACTATAGCTTGCTAACATAACATTAGCCTAAAAATGTGCTCCAAGCAGGTATCATAATTTTATTGAACACTGCAAAATCTCATCAAGATTTTAACTTAAAACTTCAGAACTTAAAATTTGGTTGATAAAAATGAAAATTCAATGTCAATCAACAAATTATCATCTCTCTTTTTCAGTAAATCATCACAGTCTCGCATGGACAAGTTTCTCTACAAAGTGCCATCATGTAGCCCCGAGATAGCAGCTGAGCTTTCAAATAGCATTTTAAACATGATTGTCACAGACATGCGCCCACTAAGCATTGTGGAGGATGATGGTTTTAAAGCAATGGTTTCAACCTTCCATCCCTAGTACGAGCTTCCATCAAGAACTTTTTTTACAAAACAGATGGAGAAAAAGTATGAAGTAATCAAAACCAAGATGAAGCAGGCTCTATAAAAGACCAACAGCATTGCACTCACTACTGATATTTGGACAAGCATCGCAACAGAGGCTTATATGGGAGTGACATGTCACTATATTGGAAAGAACTGGAACATGGTGTTCCACTCCCTGACGACGATGCCCCTTGAAGAGAGACACACCGCTTCAAATATTGCAGAGTGGATTGAGGAGGTGATTGCCAAATTTGACTTTCCAGCAAAGAAAATCAAGGCTGTCGTCCATGACAATGGTGCGAATGTCGTAGCAGCAGCAAAGATTTTGGAAGAAAGACATGGATGGGCATCAGTGAGATGTGCAGGGCACACCCTCAACTTGGTTGTGCAAAACTCACTGAAATACCACCAGGCTATCTCCAAGTGTGTTGCTGCTGTGAGAAGCCTTGTTGAACACTTTAAAAAAAGTGAACTGGCATGCACAAAGTTGAAGGACAAGCAGAAACAAATGGGTTGCAAGGAAAACATGCTGGTGCAAGATGTCTCCACACGCTGGAACAGCACTTATGCCATGTTGTCCAGGCTTCAAGAACAGAGATGGCCAGTGACTGCCACACTTTCCGACCCAGCAGTGACCCAGAGAGGGAAGCACTACCTGGACCTCAAACCTGAATAGTGGATTGAGGAGCTGAACCAGGTCCTTGAGCTCTTTGAATCAGCCACAGTGTTTATGAGTGGACAACAATATGTCACACTCTCAGCACTTCCACATCTTGTGCAAAAACCTAAAAAAAACATACAGAGTCCAGAATTTGAGAGTGCACCTGTGAGATCATTCCAGACTCATGCAACCAAACAGGTCACAGAGAGATGGCAAAGACAACTTGAGTTTATTCCCGAATCTCCAAACACCATCCTACTTGCTGCTGCTCTGGATCCCAGGTTTCGGAAACTGAGGTTCTTGGCTGCTGGGGATGTACTCAAAGTCCAAAGTGCAGTACAAGCCATGGCACTTGCAGCCAAACAGCAAGTGGGGCAGCCCACTGCAAGTAAACATGGGGCAAACAACAGCACAGCACAAGACACCCCAACAGCAGGACATGCCAAGAGTATGACATCAATCCTGGACTCAGACTCCACCACCAGTGACGAAGAACAGGACGAGGAGCAGCAGTTACTCCAAACTGTACATCAGGAGGTGAAGGAAATGTTTTAAAATTTAAATTTTGGCTCATAAACAATTTTCACAATAATGATGATAGAAAAATTGGACTACAAATAATGACTTAATATAAAATGCAATCATGCAAAAATACTGTATAATTAAAACATTTTAATTGTTGTCACACTTATTCCACAGGTCTTAATGTATTTTGGAGAACATCCCCTTTCCAAGAAGGAGAATCCACTGACATGGTGGGAAAAGAATGCAGCACGCTATCCAACATTGGCAGAGCTGGCAAGGTCCCTTCTGTGTATTCCAGCCACATCAACGCCATCAGAGCGTTTTCAGCTGCAGGTATCCAAGAAGAGGGCAAGCCTCAGCCCTGAGCACGTTGATATGCTCACCTTCCTTCTGTTAGATTTCAGTGGTTTTTCACTTTTGGGACTCTAGGTTTTCACATTTGTTACCCCACATTTGGCAACGCATATGCATTTCAAAAACCCTCTCCGGAAGTCTCCTTCCTGTCTTTTCTTTTCCCACAGACGACCCCCTGGTGTTTACCAGCAACACCTATGGTTGTTGTTTCTCTCAAATTTACATAAATCCATGATGACTGCCCTCTCCATCCAACCCCCCAACACCTTTAGTCTCTGGTAGCCTGAAGTTGCTCAGCAATACACAACAGCGCCACATGGTGGTAACAACGATTAATAATATGATTGGTCGCCAAAGACCCAACCTTTATTACCATTGGATCCAAAATGTGATTGACACCCACAAAGTTGAGAAACCACTCCCCCCATACAGGTATAAAATTGTAAGTCTGGATTACAAATTCAGAAGAGATGAGAGTAGCTTTTACAGAGAATAGCATTTGCCAAAGAAAGTTAATAACCAAGCGTTGTTAAGTTCTTTAGTTTTGCTTTATCCAGTCGTTCTCTGTACTCTGTTGTTTGGACCAAACTTTTGTGTTTTGGGGTGCCTTTTGTTATTAAACAAATCGACCAACCAACGGCTTCATTCACTTCTTTGCCTGGACCACATTCTTCAATTTTTGGTGCTGTGACCGTGGATCGGAAGAAACCTTGCACTAAGACCTGGTTTCTCCAAATGGTGCCGTGATCCACCCCGAAATCTTTCACTTCATTCCAATAAAGTTCTCCTTTAAAGGTTGGCATACATGCCATGAGTAAGACATAGCAAGGTGTGGCCCTTACCTTACCTATCTTCTGCATATTGCACTGCACTCACATCAGAAATGTGTAAAACTAAACTATTTAATTGATGCATGGACTTGTTCTAGTTCAAATGTTTTTGCCTCCTTTATGCCACAAAAAATCCCAAAGGAGAAGACTGTTATGCCTATAAAGTCTGTATAGCCAAAGTATTTTTTTCTATTATTAATGGAAATGTTTTTGGTATTTAAATGCACTAAATTGAAAGTTATTTATTTTATTTTATATTTGTGTTTTATTTATTTTTATTTTATTCAATTGCTGAGATGCAGTTGCTATGCTTTTAAACAATGTGCATCTAATAAAGCCATTGATTGTCTAAAAAGTGAAGAAAGAAATGGTTCATTATTACGTGAAATGTCCTATTTTCTCATCCATATTTATAATTTCTCTTTAACTAAAAAAAAATATGTTGTATCCGATTACTCGATTAATCGATGGAAATTTCAGTAGAATACTTGATTACTAAAATATTCGATAGCTGCAGCCCTACTTTTATTGACTCTGTAAAAGTAATAACTTAATGTTGAAATGATTCCAGTGGTCCGAAATGTTCTTCTCTCATTCTGGAAAGCATGATTCTGACACTGCATCATCTCAGAGGTATTTTCTATGTTTTTGGCTTATAGAGTGTTCCGTCTTTTCAAATGTGTTATTTTGCATATGTACAATTAAATATGGCAAACAATAATTGAAAAATATCTTTATTTGTTTTACCACGTAAACGTAATAACTTTATGTTTAATTGATTCCACTGTTCCGAAATGGGTTTCTCCCGTTCTGAAAAGCACGATTCTGAGACTGCCTCATTTCAGAGGTATTTTCTGTTTTCGGCTTATACAGCGTGCCGCCTTTCAAAATGTGTTTTTCTAGCATATATACAAATAAGTATTGCAAACAATAACTGAAAAATATCTTTATTTGTTTTACTGTATAAAATTAATAACTGTATATTGAATATTTCCAGTGTTCCGTCTGAAAAACACGAGTCAGACACTGCATCATTTCAGAGGTATTTTTTATGTTTTTGGCTTATATACATTGTGCTGCCTTTTAAAAAGTGTTTTTCTAGCCATAAAATAAATAAACATTACAAAAAAAATTGGAAAAAATCTATTTCTTCTTCAACTTTATTTGTTTAAAGTGCCATATCACAACAACCGTTGTCCCAAGGCACTTCACAAACATTTATATAAAATAAACAAAAACTAATACACTGCACAACACTAATACACTACATTAAACACAACAGGAAAAAGCCCCCTGCCCTTATAGACCCTCATACCGGCTGAGGAACAACTCCCAAAAAAACCCAGACAGGGAAAAAAGGAAGAAACCTCAGGGTGATCGACAGTGGAGGGGATCCTCACCCAGGACGGACAGACGGGCACTAAGGAGAAAAACAATTTTAATTTATCAATAAATAAGGCTATACACTATCCAAAGGCTCCTTAAAAGTCCTTGTAGAAATAATGGAGGTGAAGTCGTGGGTCAAAAAAAAAGCAGACCATAGGGTCTTAGAGAAGCTGGGCCAGGTTGTGGAGGCTAAGTCATTAGTCCAATCCACAGTCATAACGTTCTTGGGGGAGAACAGAGACTCCTTCTTCAGAGAGAGGCTTCACAGAGAGAAGCTGGGCCAAGTTGTGGAGGCTAAATCAAGAGTCCAATCCATGGTCATATGATTCTGGGGGGGAGAACAGAGACTCCGGGGATATGAGATCCCTGGCAGAAATAATTAGCCCTTAAGTGATAAGGGAGATAAGACAGGAAATAAGGAAGGAATAAAGGAAAAAAAAGAGAAAAAGGGAGAGAGAGAGAGAGGACAACAAGAGAAAAAAAAAATAAAAATAAAATTGTACAGTTGGGTCTATGGCCGAACCTACAGGCCACCATGGGCAATGTCAAAAAGGAACGTCTTCAATCTAGACTTGAAAATAGAGACTGTGTCAACAGGTGTTCTAGTGGGCTGATAGGGTTTAATCAACTCCACCAGATACGAAGGTGCCAGACCATGAAGTGCCTTATAAGTTAGCAATAGGATTTTGAACTGAATTCTGAAATATACTGGGAGCCAATGAAGAGAGGCAAGGACCGGGGAAATATGGTCTCTCTGCCTAGTTTTAGTCAGAACACGGGCTGCTGTGTTCTGGATAAGCTGTAGAATTCTCAGAGACCCGGCCGTGCACCCTACTAACAATGAATTGCAGTAGTCCAGCCTGGAAGTCACAAAGGCATGGACCAGCTTCTCAGCTGGGTCTAAGGGAAGTATCTGCCTAACTTTCCTAATATTACGGAGACGAAAGTAGGCAGTCTTACAGACATGTTTTAAATGGGAGTTAAAAGAAAGGTCTTGGTCAAAAATAACACCCAGTTTTTTGACAGTGCTAGTGGCAGAAGTTAAGCTATTATCAGAGGCTATTATGTCAGAAATAGAGTCTCTCACAAGTTTTGGACCCAAAACCAGTAGCTCAGTTTTATCGGAATTTAGCCTTAAAAAGTTATGTGTTATCCACGTCTTAATGTCATCAATGCAGGATTTAAGCCGCTGTAGATGATCATGTTCATTAGCCTTAAATGATAAATATAACTGAGTGTCATCAGCATAACTATGGAAATCTATGGAGTGTTTCCTGATGATATCACCCAGAGGGAGCATGTAAACAGGATTGGACCCAGCACGGATCCCTGTGGGACCCCATGGCTGACCTTGGTGTGTTGGGACTGAGTATTATTAACCTGAACAAATTGATATCGGTCTGTAAGGTACGACCAGAACCAATCTAAAGCAGTGCCACTGTTTCCTACCAGGCTCTCTAGTCTCTCCAGCAAGATCCGGTGGTCAACTGTGTCAAAAGCAGCACTAAGGTCCAAAAGGACTAGCACCGAGACAAAACCCTGGTCCGATGCCATCAAAAGATCATTAGTAACTCTGACCAGAGCAGTCTCAGTGCTGTGATTGACCCTAAAGCCTGACTGAAAGGTCTGAAATAGGCTATTGCAATTGAGAAAGTCACAGAGTTGGTTAGCAACGACTCTCTCCAGAAGTTTAGATATGAAAACCAGATTGGAGATGGGCTTATAATTTGATGAAATCCCTGCATTGAGGGAGGGTTTCTTAAGAAGTGGTTTAATTACAGCAACTTTCAAACTTAAGAGGACATAACCTATTGTGAGGGAAAGATTAATTATATCTAATAAGGAGGTACTAATTAAGGGAAACACTTCCTTAAAGAGCCCAGTGGGGATCGGGTCTAATAGACAGGTTGAAGATTTAGAGTTAGAGATTATAGCAGTCAACTGATGCAAGTCTATGGGAGAAAACGAAGTTAGAAAAACTTCTGGTTTATCAGTGTTCTCTTGCACCACTGCATCAGAGGGCAGATTGGTTGCAGTAGATGTCATGAGACCATTAATTGTTTCTCTAATAGCTGTTATTTTATTGTTAAAGAAACACATGAAATCAGAGCTGCTAAGATGCGGGGGGATGCTCTGGTCAATGGAATTATGACTCTGAGTCAGCCTGGCTACAGTGCTGACTTGGATTGTTCTTATTTTCTTCTATTAAGGATAAGTAGTATCTAGTTCTGGCGACACACAGAGCTTGTCTATACTTCCTAATGCTATCTTTCCAGATAACGAATAAATCACTATTTTTAGTTGAGCGCCATTTCCTCTCTAGTTTTCGCAACAGCTGCTTTAGGTTTCCCGTTTCAGGTGTATACCAAGTTCTCCTTCTAGATATAGTCTTATTTATAATTGGGGCAATAGAATTAAGTGTATTATGAAGGGAACCTGTAACACTATCAACCAAGTAGTCAATGTAGGAGGGACTAGGGTTAACACAAGAGTCCCGAGATAAAGGGAAAGCTGGGATTGAACCAAGAACCAGTGGAACTACTTCCTTGAAACTCTCTTTGGCACTGTCTATCAGTCGCCTCAAGCATATATGTTTCTCTCCTCATTTGTATGGTTAGTTAGCAGAAAGTCAAATATGATTAATGAATGGTCAGATAGTATGGGACTATTGGGAGAGACAGTAAGGTGCTGAATTTCAACTCCATATGTTAAAACAAGGTCCAAGGTGTGGTTGAAGCAATGTGTGGGTCCATGCACACACTGTGAGAAACCAATGGATTCTATGACTGACATAAATGCAGAACTACAGCTGTCATTGGCTACATCAACATGAATATTAAAATCCCCAACAATAATTACTGTGTCAGTTTTCAGGACAAGGCTTGATAGGAACTCTGGAAATTCAGATAGAAAATCAGAGTAGGGGCCAGGAGCACGATATACTATGGCGATTAAAACAGTTTTCCCACTTTGGTGGGAAAGACTGACAACAAGGCTTTCAAATTAATTATAGATTATGTCAGGTTTAGGGGTAATTGACAAAGTACGGTCAAAAATGGCTGCCACCCCACCTCCACGGCCAGAACCTCGAGGGAAGTGAATGTTAGTGTGACTGGGTGGCGAGGCTTCATTTAAACTAACAAATTCACCAACACGCAGCCAGGTCTCTGAGAGGCACAGTATATCAATCTTATCAGAAATTAATTCATTAACAAGGGTAGTTTTGGAAGACAGGGAGCGGATATTAAGTAATCCACATTTAATTCTCCTGTCCTGTGGTAGCCTAGTGGAGCTCCTAATTTTAATAAGATTACTGGGAATAGCTCCTCTGCAGGTTAATTTGAGCGACCGGGGAACAGACACAGTCTCAATGGGGCTATAAGTGGGCAACGGACCAGAGAGACCACAGGGAAGCGCAGAGGAGTGTGGTAAACTGCAGCTCCGCCCCCCGGTCCCAACACCAAGTCAACTGTTTAAGCACTTGGCCAGGTTACGAGAAAGCAGAGCTGCTCCATCCCTCGTGGGATGGATGAAGTCTCTTTCAATGAGACCAGGTCTACCCCAGAAAGGCCTCCAATTATCAATAAAGTCCACGCTGTTTGCGGGACACCATCTCGACAGCCAGCGGTGAAGTGATGCTGCACGACTAAACATTTCATTCCAAAGTTGGGCAGGGGACCGGAGAAAACCACGGAGTCAGACAACGACCAGCGTAAACACCGATTCTAAGCTTTCCTTCGTAACCTCCGATTGACGTAACCGCAAGTCATTAACACAGACGTGAATAACAATTTTACGATGTTTAACCCTACGTTTAGCCTTAGCCGGTAACTTCAGGTGTGATTCAACATCACCCACTCTAGCCCCAGGAATGCAGACCACGGTAGCGGCACTGGGGAGCTTGACATTCTGCAAAACAGAGTCCCCAATGACCAGAGGTCTACTCTCCACAGGGGTGTCATTGAGCGGGTAAAAACGGTTAGAAACCCGAAGCGGAGCGTGGGTCTTGACGGACTTTGGTCGCGAACTATGTTTTCTCCTGACCGTCACCCATCGTTCCTGCGTTCTCCGCTGCTCGGGGAAAGCTCACGAGAGCTACACTGAGTGGATTGGATGCAGCTGAGGGGGGCTGGCTAACTGACGTTAACGGTTGAATAAACGGTTTTAACTCTACAACACGAAACTGAGCTTCCAGATCGTTAAGCCTCACCTTCAACCTGACCAAAAGACCACAACGATTACAAATATTACCCTCATTAAAGGAGACAAGGGAATAACTAAACATATGACAGATCAAGCATGACAGAGGAGTAGGAGCGGTAGAAGGAGGAGCCATCGCGAGTCAGCTGAGCTACAAACAACTAGCACTAAATTGAAGCGAAAAGTAACACGAAGTAAGAAAGTATATGAAAGCAAGAGTGTAAAAGATAGAGAGAGTAGAATATAGATAAAGATAAAGAGGATAAAACAAACTTAAATACTGAAACTGCTCAGATGTTGAGATCTGGAATTATGAGAGCTCTGCAGGAGACGCTGCTGCTACTGCTCCGAGTCACTCCAGTTTTTCTAGCAACTTAACAAGATGAAACTTTGAAACACATTACCCAGTTATTGGTTGTCTTCTTCTTTGTCTTCGACCAACAGTAGTCCATTTTCCAACAGTACCCTGTAGGTTAACAGCACTGTTGGCGGGCGTTAACCCGGGCCCCGACCGATCCGGTAAGGAAATCTTTTTATCGACTCGCATCATAGATTTGGCAAAATGTTTTTACGCCGGAATATTTATGTTTATGGCCATAAATGTTGGAGTTGAGGATGCGCAGGACAGGGTGAGATGGAAATTATTCGCTGTGGCAACCACTGAAAAATGGGATAAGCCGAAAAGAAAAGAAGAAGAGATCCAACCATTCTTTGGGATGCACTCAAGGCAGTTATGAGGGGGAAGTTAATGGCATATACAGCAATTCAAAAGGCAGGCAAAGTAGCATATTATGAGACACAAATTGATCGCTTAAAAGAATTAGAGGAAAAACACAAAGCTAAAGGTGATCCAGAGATACTCAGACAACTGAAAGAGACAAAGACTAAAATTTATGATATATTGTTGACAAAAGTGGAAAAGAAGGCAAGATTCATTAAACAAAGTTCCTATATAGGAGGCTCTAAAGCCAGCAGATTACTGGCTAGGCGTATAAGGAAACAACAAGCATTGAACACAATATACAAAATTAGAGACCCCCACACAAACGACTTGATAACTGAACCAGGTGGAATAGAAAGAGTATTTAGGGATTACTACCAAACTTTATATACACAGCCATCAATGGCAGGGAAACAAGAAATGAGAAACTTTCTAGATGGGCTGGATCTACCTTCAATAGGAGAGAAACAAAATGAGCCGTTGACTCAAGAAATCATTGAAGAAGAAATGGAAGGGGCAATCGCTAGGATAAAGAACAATAAATCCCCTGGAACAGTTAACCCCTATATTGCTGGCTTCATTTAGATACACAATTGAAAAAGGGAAGATCCCACCGTCATGGAAGGAGGCCATTATTACGACTATACCAAAGGAGGGAAAGGATAAATGCAATGCTATCGACCAATTTCAGTGCTGAATGTAGACTACAAGATGTACACCTCAATACTCTCTAAGAGGTTTGAGACATTCATGACTGATATTATAGATGAAGATCAGACTGGCTTTATTAAAGGACGACAGACAGACACAGGACAATATTAGAAGGATGATTCACATTGAGGCCCAACATACTAAAAAAGGTTTTAGTTAGTGTAGATGCTGAAAAAGCTTTTGACAGTGTAAACTGGAGTTATCTATATATGGTGTTGGAAAGATTTGGTTTTAACGAAAAATCTGTTAGTTGTATTACAGTGCTATATCATGAACCGTCTGCTAGAATTAAGGTGAATGGAAATCTCACAAAACCATTCAACCTGGGGAGGTCTACAAGACAAGGGTGTAGTCTCTCCCCAACTCTCTTTGCTATATTCATAGAACCATTAGCACAGGTGAAAAGGCAAAACCAGGACATCATAGGGGTCGAGGTAAAAGATAGAGAACACAAGGTAGGACTATTTGCAGATAACGTGGTGGCCTATTTGGAACAACCCAATAGAGCTTTCCCTGCATTGATGAACCAGAGGGATATGGATATTATTCAGGACATAAAATTAAAATTAAAAAAATTGACATTAGTTAAACACAGATACTGGCCATTAGTTATGCACCAATGAAAGAATTAAAAGATAGCTATAAAATTAAATGGAATTCAGAAACAATTAGTTGGGAGTAAACATCACAAAGGGAATAGAGAAGTTATATAAAGCAACTCAGACAAGACATACGTAGATGGTCAATGTTACAGTTGGATCTTAGATGAAGAATACATAGCCAGATGGAAAGACATTTAGATGAAAGAAAGGGCCAGTCCACAGTCCAAACTATTCAAGCAAGAAGAAGTGCCGCTGAGCCCAATAAGCAAATTCACATTGGAAGTTTGGCATTTGATAATAAAAAAATATTCATTGCAGGCAGAAATAAAGATCTTGTAGTGGATATCCCATGACAATAGATTTAAACCAGGGTTAGGTGATACAGGCTTTGAGAGGTGGGCACAAAGGGGAATTACAGCTATGTGCACACTTGTTGAGAGAGGGGAAATGAAGAGCTTTCAAGTTTTAAGGGATACATACGGGTTAGAAGCAAGGGAACTATATATATATTTTCAGGTAAGGGACTTCTATTTAAAGGAAATTAAAGCAAAAGAACCAAGGGAGCAGAATGGGATTATTAAAATAATCACAAATGCATATGAAGGAAAAACATGTAGAGTAATCTCAGCGCTATACCAAGCTATTGGTGCTAGTGAAGGTAACTCAACTATGCACATTAAAGAAATATGGGAAAAAGAACTGGGCATAGAAATAACAGAAGAAAACTGGAACAATGTATGCACAACTCAACAATCAACAACGGGTTCAAGAATATGGCGAGAATTTGGGTGGAAGAACATTATAAGGTTCTTCATAACACCAAAGATGGAAAATACACACCGCATAAAAGCTTATGTTGGAGACTATGTGGGCAGGCAGAAGCAGATCATGCTCATGTCTAGTGGAAATGCCAAAAATTAGAAACGTATTGGGAGGGAGTATGGTGCAAACTGAAAAAATACTGGGATATGAGATACAAAAAACATCTTTGGTTCTGTATTTGGGATATATACCACAAGACGAAGTCCAAGGAAAAGATGTATACCTGCTTAAAGTATTACTTGTAGCTAGCCGAAAAGCAATTACAAGAGCATGGTATAAGGAAGACCCCCCAACTTTAGAACAGTGGCTCAATATTTTGAAAGAGATTTATAGCATGGAAAGTCTGTCATACATTTTGAAAATGAGAGAAGAACAATTTGGAAAGAAATGGAAGAAATGGTTTGGGTACAAGGAGGAAGATGATACCACTGATTGAATGATAAATAGGACGGACTTGATTGTTTACATCTACAACAGTAGATTGAGGGGACCCATAAGCTGTTTGTACTTTATCTATTATATTTTATTTTATTGTCTATCACAATATGTTTTTCATATGTTGTTTGTTGGATGAAAAAGATCTAATAAAAACAAAGTTTAAAAAAAAGAAACATTCAACATTACTGAATACTCACATTTTCAAATCCTGAACAACCAGAATTGAAGCTATAAATTCAATCCAATAATTTCACTTCTTGAAATAATTCACTTAAGAATGTCATTTCTTATTTTCAAAAAACATGTCACACTTTCAATGCACAGTTCCATGACAAAAAATAGCAATAAAGGATAGTTTTTTCATGATAATTTTATGTGATTATGTAAAATGTAGAAATGTGATCAAGTTGATTAGATTCCAGTTGTACCAACAAGCATTTGGGACGAGGAAACAGGATTGCTAGGATGGCAGCAATATTTAAATGTACACTTTCCCCACCCCAGAACCCCTGGTATACTGACAGAAATTTGTCTTAGCCCGTAATGTGAATTTAATCTTCTCCAAGTTTAAAAAACATCATCACATCCTGCAGCACATCATGCTGCAGTCGGTGGTTTGATGTGTTTCATTTCCAGTGCAGCAGGATCTGCCTGCATGCCAGTAAGGTTAAAAAAAAGCTATTATATTACCTTGCTTTTTCGTGACAGTGTTATCTACACCAAATAAAGCCACTAAGACACTGGGTACCATTCTCTTACCCAGACCTCAGACAGTACACTGAAGACCGTTGACCAGTAATTTGAAAGTGTGTGGCATGACAAGAACATATGAGTTGGCTACATCAACATGACATATTGTCCACCCTTGGATAGAGGGAAGAGATCCTAGCACTGCTCCAATGTAGACGGTGCACAACCTTAAATTGAATTAATCCAAGTCTTGCTATTTACTCTTAATTTACTCTGAAATATTCGATATAAACTCATTTTTTCAGTGGTTTTTAATAGTTTCCATCTTGATAAGTCCTCATCCTGTTTGATGAGAGTCAGATTCTGTCTCCACTTTTAAAGCGTGACTTAAGACCCACCTCTTTAACATAGCTTATAACCTAGGCTAGATTATGCATGTCCTAACTAGAATAGTTTAATTATTAATTAATTCTTCTTAGATTCACATCCTTTACTATGACATGCACCCTTTTTTATGACTTAAAACAATCTTTTACAGCTCTGCTGTAAAAGATTTGCTATATTGTACGTGTATTTTGTATATTGTATGTTCTTAGTAACATCTACTGCAAGTCTGTCCGTCCAGGGAGTGGATCCCTCACCTGTGGTTCTCCCTAAGGTTTTTACCTTTTCTTTTCCCCGATTCCAAGGGGTATTTTTCGGTAGTTTTTCCTTACCCTGGCGGGCCGTGCATTTCAACCCTAGGCCTTCGATGACGTCATAGTTGTGTGACGTCAAATTAATACGCCTCATAATAACCAGCAATAATAATCAGTATGACGCCAGGACTTGAGAATTCACACATGTACATTATATCAGCCTTATAATAGGCTCATCATGTAACACTTCATTTCTAGAAAATTTAAAATCATTCATTCATTAACTGTGCCGGTGGCAAAGTAGTTGACGATTTGTTTCGTCTCCACTAGGTGCCGGCGACATTTTAAATAAACCCTTCAAAATCAGCTGTGCCATACATTACAGTAAGTTTGATTTTAAATCGGGGAAATCAAACAGTGTTCCGTGGCTCTGCTTTAAGCTGGAGAAGCTGCTTCCGGAAAATGTTCCCTGCATTTGTGAAAGTGCTGGGGGTCGAGGAGGGAGAGAAACATCAGCATATTGTGGACCTGAAATCGATTCCATGTCCGAAAATAATATTGTCCAGAATAATGTGGTGAAGTTTTTGGTAGTGTGCGCGCAGATCTTCTGGTGCTGCACCGCGTCTTTTGCGAGACTGCATCCACCAGTCGAGAAGCAACGTGAGGGAGACGCTGCTTGCAGATTTCATTCAAGAGCTGTGTGCACTTCGAAGAACACATAACATCGCAGCGAGCCCATTTAGATTGGAAAAAAATGTTTGCACTCTTTAGGTTTTGAGGCCCCCTGAGTTAAGATTTAATTTAGGCGAAGTGCATAATAGTGAATGAATAGGACCATGGGTGCCTTCTCCTCCTTCTCTGTCAATTTAATTTGTACTATACGTTTAGTCCAGATGACATCACCGCTGCGCCATCATATCACAGTGCCGCAACTTTGTCCAGAGAACTTTCATACTCCTTAAGAAAATTATAAATAAGTTACATCCACGAATTTCACAGAACGCTCCTGGGCACCAACAGACGTCACATAACGCAGGACCGCAGACTGAGCTGTGCCGTGTTCTACACATTCATCAACCATCACAGCGCAAAAGGGGACACTTTTGTTCTGCGCTTTTATCTGGTCTCACATCAAATCAGCAATAGCATACATTAGGTTATTTGGGATATTTCCTGTTGTCCCAGCAAACACCCTGTTAGTGGTCAGGTGGTACTGCCACTCTGGTTCGTATTGAGTAAGGAAAGAAAGAAGTTCCACGTAGTTACCTCTATTTAAGGACTGGGAGCTTTCATCAATGAAAGTTCTTAGTTTACCCCAAAATATGATACAATCCACAATCTGTCTGTAGCTGTAATCTCCTAGTTCAGATTCAATATGTCCCAAGAAGCCGTTGTCAGACTCCTGGGAGAGCTTATCCAATCACAGCACAGATAGTGTTTCCTTATATGGTAGGTATGCAGGATGGTCCCAGGTCCCAATCTAGCGTGTTAAACGGCGCTGAGCGCTGTGAACTGAGCCAGCTGAGCCCATTCACTTACAGCAGGCACGGCCTTCACTTTTGATACTGAAGGCCATGGCAGATTTCATGGAACCTGACAACACTAGATAGCTGAAATATGATTGGTAAAAAGGGTTTTATCCAGCTTTTAAAATGTAAAAACAATTTTTCTTAATAACAATAACTAATAAGACTTTCTTTAAAAAATAAATCATGAATACATTTTTCTGAGTGTGGGCCAGCAAAGAAGGCCTTGCTGGCCCTGACGGCCCACCACCGGATGTTACCAACCCTGTGAAGACCTGTGGGACAAACTGTGTAAACATGGGCTATATAAATAAAAAAATTATTTGATTTCGATTTCACACTATTTGCTCTCATAATGTGTTAGTATAACTGTGCCATACATCCTCTCACCCCAAAGGGGACCTTCAAAAGGGAATCTACCATTGATTCATCAGGAATTGCAGGAAATTGCAGGCACTGCTTTTTAGTAAAAAGGTGAACTTAAAAATAACAAAAAAAATCAAACTGTTGGAGATCATATCTAGAACATAAATTGTTAAAGCTTAAAATGTTCCTTTTTAAAGTCTCTGAAATTTTGCAATCCTTTCCCATGCTACACTGCAAAAACCTGGTCCAGTCTTGATGGTAGAAAGCTGTAATTTTTAGTTGAGTTCTGCAACAGAAGAGTTCGTTTGATGTTGATATGCCTTCTGAATTGATTCCATATTTTTAAAGTAGAGATAACCACTGGATTAGATGTATAATGCAAATTTTTTGTTATACTGGATGAGACCAATGCCAGAAGAGAGGTTGATACATACAATCTATTTTCTAGCTCACACTAGTCTGTGTCGGCGGATTGCATCCAATATGTTATTTTATGTATGTTCACTGACCAGTAATAACTTCTGAAATTAGGGAGGGATAGACCACCTTCTTTTCGTTGTCTTTGAAGAAAGTCCTTTGAAATTCTAGGATTTTGTTTATTCCATATAATTGTGACACTAACCCATCCATCTGACTAAAAAAGGATTTAGGGAGGAAGATAGGAAGACCAACCAAGCAGCAGCACACCTGAGTTGACAGGTTTAATCAACTGATCACAGTCATCAGACACCTGATTGGTCAAGCTATGTGCTCTTGGTTGGTTGGAACAAAAACCAGCAGCCACGCCAACCCTTTGCGGAACAGTTTGGACACCCCTGCTCTACAGTGAACTTTAATTGAATTCCAGGTCAGAGAGTTATTTACACAACACAGATGTGAGGATGTTTTAGTTCTGTCTGAGATCAATCAGTAGCAGATGTAAAGAAAACAAGACAGGTGGCCTTCTCAAAGACTGCAAGGAAAAAAATCAAAAGAAACTCATTGGGATGAATAAAAATGCATACAAAACCCCCCTTTGTACATTTTCTTTATAGGCTATAGGAAGACAGATAAGGAGTAAAAAACTTGGGTATTCGCACATTTTCTGGGAAATGACTAGTTGTTTCTTTAAGCAAAATAAAATGTGTGAAAAAATCTTATAAGCTGCTTGAACTGGAAATCTACTGAAGACAGGTCATTTTGACCTGGAAGAAATGCACTGTATACAGAATTTGAGATTCACTAGCACTCACAGAGAATACCGATGGATATGGGGATGTGGTACCCCTGTACATATTTAAGTTCCTGCTGGTATTTCCTCAGCATCTGTAAATGATACATAAAGTATAGTAAGGCAATAGCTAAGGCCTCAGTACTGTCCAAAAAAAGTTGCATATTAAAATATTTCATTTAATGGGACAACATAGTAATAATAAGCAGAAATCTATATCACGAAATAACGTAAAACTTATCACGTTATAACGTGATACTATCACGAAATAACTTAAAACGTATCACGTTATAAGTGATAGTATCACGTTATAACGTGATACGTATCGCGTTATAACGTGAAACTTATCGCGTGATAACGTGATAGTATCACGTTATAACGTGATACTGAGCCAATTTTTTTTCTAAGTGTGGCAGCAATGCGCTTCCGTAATAACGTGATAAGTTTTACGTTATTTCGTGATAGCATGAGAGAGTCAGATCCGTTCCTCCTTGGTGTTATGTCCTGTCGAATAGTTAGAATAGAAACACACACGATCAGCGTGAGTTTGTGCAGGCATTTAACTGGAACTCCGACTAGAATACAAGAGTACATGGTCACTCCTAGTAAACCTAACACGTGCAATGCATTTTGGGTAATGTGGTTTATTAAGATGACACATAACAACACATTCGGTTAGAATGCCATGTGTTTAAAATTCTGTCCGCACACTGACAAAAATCTCAATCAATGAGCTTAGTTATTGTAAAATTTCACCGCCAAGCATCAAAATACTGCAGCGTTCTAAATTAATATTATGTTCAATGTTCGTAGAGTTCTATGATTTCCCATAGTCTGTGCATCTGGATGAACGCAGCAGCCAGGGGCGGGGGGAGCAGAGTGGAAGAGAGCCTGAGTGAGAGTGCTGCAGGTCCATGTGTTCTGTGTATTGGCGTGGTGACAGCTGACAGAGACCAAACTTTGTAATTAAATATTTGCAATAAATGCGGGATTGTTAATTAATGCCTCGACAAACATTACACGTCCGACTGGACGTTACAAAACAATTTAACTGAACCCTGTAAACAAGCCATATCCGTGGAGGAGGATTTGAGTTTGAGTTTCATTTGCTTCATACTTGACATTTATCACGATATAACGTAAAACGTATCACGTTATAACGTGATAGTATCAGAAATAACGCAAAACTTATCACGTTATAACTGATAGTATCACGTTATAACGTGATAGGTATCGCATTATAACGTGAAACTTATCACGTTATAACGTGATACTGAGCCATTTTTTTTTTCTAAGTGTGGCAGCGCTCCATCACAAAGAAGAGAAACAATTGATACCAACACTACCCCCCACTCCTCCATTCACACTTCTAACTCAACACACAGCTCGTCTCGTACAAGGTGTGACACACCACCCTGTAACCCCACCTCCCTCCTATATACAGTACCTTTTGTTCTACAACAACCCTCCTTTCACAGGTATGCAGCCTTGTTTGAGGTTAAATACCAGGACTGAAGAAGCCTCCTGGATGAGAGATGAAACGTCTTCAAGAAACCTACTATGTCCAGTTGCTCTCGAAGTAGAGCTGGGCGGTATGATCAAAAATTGATATCACAGTATCTTTAGAAATTATCACGGTATTACAGTATTTGACAGTATTGCTTTTTACATAGATGTTTACATGTTAACCCCAATTCCTAATTGTTTAGAAAATAATTATAGTTATTAATAGTTATCAACCCTGGTTTTAATAGTCCCACAAAATGTTGCTGTTCACAAAGAATTATGAAAACAATTAAACAAGTTGCATCCATACGGACTTTATTGAGGTGTGAAGGTCTGCACACATTTAAACAAATAATAAAATTAAACAAAAAATATGCAACTTGCATAAATATAGTATTGCTCGAATCCAGGAGCAGTGCACTGTATTCAAATATCAAAAACATAAGTGCAACTTAGCTAGCAGGCTTATTCTGTACTATAGAAACAATACACAATTTTAAACAAATAATAAAAAGTAAATTTAAAGGCGGTGGTGCATGTCTTTGGCTAAGTGGAGTGTGATAGAGTTAGTAATATCATCCCACCGTTTGCTTTTCTTGTCATAGACGACCCCTTTAGCAAACGCGCCTACCAGGAACGTCTGTGTAGTGTTTTGTGCTGCAGTGCCAACGTTACGCATAGACTGGAGAGAAGATGCAGATTTTACTTTCATGCAATCTTCGTGGTCCAGGATATGATTGAGGAGGTGGTGAAGCAAATTGCTTGTGTTACTTCCTGCTGATAAAACAGTAGCTCGATAACATTTGCAGATTATGCGTGTTTGGTCCACGTCAGATCTCGCAAAACCAAAGTACCTCCACACGACAGACACCGCTTTTTTTTTTTTGAAAAAGTGTGTTATCATTTTCTCTCTTTCTCTTCATTCTCTCCGGCCGCTCTACTCCCTACTGTCATCACTATTACCGCTCTCATGCACAGTTGGTTTGTTTGGTGCTACCGCTGTGCAACGTTCCACCGTTATGTGTTCCAGACATATGGGCACACACCGGTATGGGGGTAAATGCAAAATTTATATCATAAAAATTACAGGTAAAATGGTGCCAACGGTATACTGCCTAGCCCTATCTTGAAGTTACTAATTTTGGATTGAATTACCTGAATGACTAAGAATCTACACGGACTTATATAACATGCAACAATGATGTTCTAAAAGAAACAACCAAAACACTCTTTCTCTATAGTGCTTTCAGTATTAAATTGTGTTTGGAGCGTTACAAAGGTTCTTTTTTGTACATAATATTTTGTTGTGACAAAATTAATTAGAAGATAATCAATTTGCTCACTGTAATAAATTGCTCTACCTGAAACACTCAATATATATATAAAGATAACTTACTCCCCCAAGCTGGTTAGAACAACAGACTCCAAATAAAAAAATAATAATATAACAGATGGCACTGTCCTATGGCAACGGAGAGTGCACATTGGGGCACTTGATGCTTAATTTTTGTCCTAGTTGCATGGCTACTGAATGCATCTTTGGTAAGTCAAAAATCCTATAAACTCAAACCACTAAAGTATACTAAACAACGCTGAAATATACAAAAAGACAACAGTTCTTTTTTTTAATCAAGCTCAGAACTAGTCATATCTCACTCATTCATTTTTTACAGTTTACATCATGAGATTCAAGAAGCAATGGAAGCTTGTCAATGCGTTCAGCCCAACGAAAGTGTACTTGGGGCCTATGCAATTTTGGTTCGCGGTGGTGCTGGTTGGAAGCAGAAAGTGCTTCCATATCTGGTAAGTCATTATATTCAATAAACGCAACACAATTCTTTGATATTGTTTTGTTCATACACGCATCATTATAAAACAGTTGTTTGCATTTGATGGATTTTACTATGGTTAGACCTCTGTGTTTAACAGATTCAGACACTAATTTCTGACTATTTACACTTGACCTATTACTATTCAAAGAAAATTGATCAGAAAACACATTTGAAGTTAATTCTTTTCGAAATTAACCTTTTCTCTGCAAACAAAAATTACTTACTTCCCCAAACTGGTTATAACAGCAGACTCCAAATATATATGTGGTAACATTGCCATCTAGTGGCAATTTAAGGTGACAACACAACAGAGCATTGTTGATTGTTGGAATCAATTTGAACCTTGGTGTAAAATATACCCCATTCAGTGTTACATATCCCAATCAACAAGATACATTTTTTTTACATATTCTTCTGGAACCTTTCACATAATGCTTTAAAAAAGTAGTTTTCATGCCTCAAAGGAAACATAAATCTTTCCAGTACAACACATATGACTGTATATATAAACAATATATAAAATATTTCTGTGGTGGCCAACATTGTGTGAAAGAGCCTGTTTTCTGACACAATACCAATTTATTTACAGATGCATGAGATCCACGGGTCAGAGGGCACTGTCCTATGGCAACGGAGAGTGCACATTGGGGCACTTGTTGTGCAATTTTTGTCCTGATAGCATGGCCATAAATTGCGTCTCTGGTAAGTGAATAAATTCTATGAACTCAAAACACTCAAGTATCCTAAACAATGCTTAAATATACAAAAAGACAACAGTTTTATTTTCAATCAAGCTCAGAACTAGTCATATATCAATGTGTGCTATTCTTTTTCTAACAGTTTCCCATCATGAGATTCAAAAAGCAATGGAAGCTTGTCACTGCATTCAGCCCACCGAAAGTGTACTTGGGGCCTATGCAATCTTGGTTCGCGGTGGTGCTAGTTGGAAGGCTCCGGAAAGTGCTTGCATATCTGGTAAGTAATTAAATTCAATAAACACAACACAATTTTTTCATAATGTTTTGTGCATACTCACATCATTATAAACCAGTTGTTTGCGTTTGATGGATTTTACTATGGTTAGACTTCTGTGTTTAACAGCTTCAGACACTAATTTCTGACAATCTCTGATTATTTACACCTGACCTATTACTATTCCAAGAAAATTGATCAGAAAACACATTTGAAGTTAATCCTTTTCGAAATTAACCTTTTCTCTGCAAACAAAAATTATTTACTTCCCCAAGCTGGTTATAACAGCAGACTCCAAATATAAATGTGGTAACATTGCCATTTAGTGGCAATTTCAGGTAACAACACAACAGAGCATTGTTGATTGTTGGAATATATTTAAACCTTGGTGTAAAATATACCCCATTCAGTGTTAATTATATCCCAATCAACAAGATACACTTTTTTTTTACATATTCTTCTTGAACCTTTCACGTAATGCTTCAAAAAAGTAGTTTTCATGCCTCATAGGAAAAATAAAACTCATATGAGTCGTACTTTTAAGCCTATAAGCTATAACCACATATAAGCTATTACTATTCCCAGAATGATGATCAGAAAAAGCATTTGAAATGTATCCTTTTTAAAATTTACCCTATCTCTTCAAATATAGTATATTAGCTTTGTATGAAAGTATATTTCATACAAAGCACGGCATAAAAATTAAAGGGAAATACATTGGAATGAAATGGTCTTCTCTTGTCCTGAAAAGCACGATTCCGACACTATAATTTTAGAGGTATTTTTAATGTTTTCGTATTAATTATTGTTTTGACTTCCAAAATGTGGTTTCTAGCATATATACAAATAAATATAGCAAACAATAACTGAAAAATATATTTTTTTATTTTATCATGGAAAAGTAATAACTTTATGTTGAATAGATTCCAGTGTTCCGAAATGGCCTTCTCTCGGTCTAAAAAGAACGATTCCGACACTGCATCATTTTAGAGGTATTTTCTATGTTCTCGGCCTTTCAAAAGGGTTTTGTAGCTTAATATTGTAAACATTACAAACAATAAGTGGGAAATTTTTTTTTTTTCAACTTGCAAAAATAATAACTTTATGTGTTATTGATTCCAGTTTTCCAAAATGGGTTTCTCTCGTTCTGTAAAGCACGATTCTGACACTGCATAATTTCAGAGGTATTTTCTATGTTTTCGGCTTATTTATTGTGCTGCCTTTCAAAATGTGTTTTCTAGAATGAATACAAATCTATAATGTAAACAATGACTGAAAAAATATCTTTATTTGTTTTACCATGTAAAAGTAATAACTTTATGTTGAATTGTTTCCAGTTTTCCGAAATGGCCTACTCTCTGGAGGAAGTGTCTAGGTAGAGGGAAGTTTGGGCCTCCCACCTACAAATGATGCCCCCGCGACCTGGCTCCGGATAAGCGGATGAAGATGGATGAATGGATGGATGGATATTATTAAACATTACAACAAATAATTGGGTAATGTGTTTTAAAGTTTCATCTTGTAAAGTTACGTTAAGAAGAAATAGATATTTTCAAATGTTTTTTATAATGTTTAATTATATAAACACTTTTTAAAAGGCGGCACAATGTATAAGCCGAAAACATAGAAAATACCTCTGAAATTATGCAGTTTCGGAACCGTGCTTTTCAGAACGAGAGAAACCAATTTCAGAACACTGGAATCAATTCAACATAAAGTAATACTTTTTACAAGTTAAATAAATAGATATTTTCCATATTTGAAATGCTTTTTCTGATCATTATTCTGGGACACTTACGGAGGGCTGAACACAATGACAAGCTCCTGTTTCTTCTTGAATCTCATGATCAGAACTGTAAATATGTCCACAGCGAGATATGACTAGTTGTGAGCTTGATTCAAAATAAAACTGTTGTCTTTTGTATATTTAAGCGTTGTTTAGGATACTTTAGTGTTTTGAGGTTTTGAGGTCTCACTTACCAGAGATGCATTCAGTATCCATGCAACCAGGATGAAAATTACGCATCAAGTGCCCCAATGTGCACTCTCCGTTGCCAAAGGACAGTGCTTCTGACCCGTGGATCTCATGAATCTGTAAATGAATCGGTATTGTGTCAGAAAACAGGCTCTTTTGCACAATTTTGGCTGTTTATATATACATATGTGTTGTACTGAAGAGATTTATTCTTATTATATTTATTCTTTCTTATAAGGAATGCAAACTACTTCTTGAAGCATAACGTGAGAGGTTCCCGAAGATTACGTAAAAAATAATTTAAAATTGAATGAGGTAAAATTTACACCATAGTTCAAATTGATTCCAACAATCATTAATGCTCTGTTGTGTTGTTACATGAAATTGCCACTAGATGACAGAGTTACCAATTTTATATTTGGAGTCTGCTGTTATTAACCAGCTAGGGGAAAATAAGTAATCTTTGTTTGCAGGGATTTGGTAAATTTCGAAAAGAATTAACTTCAAATGTGTTTTCTGATCAATTTTCTTGGAATAGTAATAGGTCAAGTGTAAAAAATCAAAGATTATCAGAAATTAGTGTCTGAGGCTGTTAAACACAAAAGTCTAACCATAGTAAAAATCCATCCAATGTAAACAACTATTTTATAATGATGTGTGTATGCACAAAACAATATCAAACAGTTGTGTTGTGTTTATTGAATATAATTACTTACAAGATATGCAAGCACTTTATGAGCCTTCCAACCAGAACCACCGCAAACCAAGATTGCAGAGGCCCCAAGTACACTTTCAGAGGGCTGAATGCAGTGACAAGCTTCCATTGCTTCTTAAATCTCCTGATGGAAACTGTAAAAAATGAATAGCCCACAGTGAGATATGACTAGTTCTGGGCTTGACTGAAAATAAAACTGTTGTCTTTTTGTATATTTAAGCGTTGTTTAGGATACTTAAGTGTTTTGAATTTACAGGATTTATTCACTTTGTTAAGAATGGTTGAGCTCAGTATCCAAAATCATAACTGAGGAATAATAGTAGGCAATAAATAAAGTTAAAGAAGTTAAATGATCAAATGACTATTGTTGTTTAAGGTGCTGATGGTTGTTTATTGTTATAATAGAAAAATATGTGAAAGGCATGAAACAGGTTGAGACATGTCCAGGAACGTAATGGTGACACAAAGCGAGGCCTAGAAGAGGGTAGAGATCTGGAGGACAGGGCATGGAAAAAACCCAACATGGCCTGATGGGAGAATGACCAATAAGCGATGGTAACGTAAAATGAAAGAGAGAAAGAGAGGGAGAGAGAGGAGAAAAAAAGGCATAAATATAGGTGTAAGAGTCTGAAAAACTTCAGTTCGTGCATTGCCCAGTCCCTGGACGAAGGATGGACTCACATCACGGAATCAGGACGCTGCTCACCCTCAGAGAAGACTGTCATCTCCCTTAGTAAGTTTAGATAAAAAGAATTGGACGACTCAGAGAAAGTTAGACTGGAGGAAGGAAAGAAGACAAAGAAGATGAAGAAAAGACTTCCATCCACCTGTGAAGAGGACCCTCACTTCTCTTCAGTTTAGATCGGATGGATTGGACGACCCAGAGATAGTTAGACTAGAGGTAGGAAAGAAGAAGAAGAAGAAGAAGAAAAGACTTCTATGCACCTGTGAAGAGGATTCTTATTTTTCTTCAGACTAGATAGTGATTGGACCATAGAAATAGTTAGGTTGACAGGAAGAACGGAGGTAAGAAAACTCTCGTATATTATCAGAGATGGGTGTGGTCGCATAGTGCACCACGGTTACTTGGGCTACTCACTGCGGTGTGCTAGTGACGGCAGCGGGGCGGACACCCAGAGGGATGACAGTTAGAAGCCGGAGCGAATCACCTCGCCCACTCGGGGGTCAAGAAGAAGAAGTGAGGAGCGCTCCCCTTGTACTACTCGGGGGTTGGGGAATATCAAGAAAGAGAAGAAGGAATATCAAGAAAGAACAAACAGGAACCGCTGGAAAGGACTAAAAGGCTTAATCCAGGTCAACCTTATGCACTCAGATCAGTATCATCACCATTAGACCGTAGCAATGTATCTATGTATACACCGGTGGCAACTAAAAAACCAAATCCAGAGCAAGGAAGAGAGCGCTATTCTGACAGATGAGACAACGATAGGTGGAAGAATGGAGACAGAGCCTGCACACAGAGGGGAGAGAAAACTGTTGGTCTGATAGTGGTGACACGCAGGTTGGAGAATAAAAGAAAAAGAAAACATGCAGAAGGCCCAAGGACAACGAGGAGGAAGAATGGAGGCCAGCTCTAACGCCGATGCTAAATGTTAAAAAAAATAACTGAACAGGGAATCTATCTTCTAGAGCAGGGGTTTTCAAAGTGTGAGGCGCGCCTCCCCTGGGGGGCGCCAGAGGGCTTCAGGGGAGGCGCGGTGAGAGAAAAAATAAACTTGACGAGAGGCAAGATGGATCGATTTTTACTATCAAAAGTTAAAGAGGACACAGAGTCTGGGGTGAGCAAAAAACGGAGGAAGTATGACCCTGATTATTTATAGTTTGGCTTTTCATTTATTGGTCCTGATGATGCTCCGCTGCCACAGTGCGTTATCTGTAACGAGGTGCTAGCTAATGACAGTATGCGACCATGTAAACTCCAGCGTCATATTGAAGCACCAGAGTTTAACGACCAAGCCGCGGGAGTTTTTCGAACGAAAACTTAATAAATTGCGGTCACAAAAGAAAGTTATCGAGGCATTTGGCACTGTGAACTCAAGGGCAACCGAAGCCTCATACCGCGTAGCCTTACGCATTGCGAAGGCGGGGAAACCTCACCTCCACTTACTTGTGTGAATGTGGATTTTCCGCATTCGCAATGATTAAAAGCAAGTACCGGTCTCGGCTGCAGGTAGAGGATGATCTGCGTTTATTCCTTTCCACAATGCAGCCCTGCATCAACTGCCTGTGTGCATCAAAGACACAGACTCATTGTTCCCACTAAAACAGAGGTGAGCAAAATAAGGTGGCAAGATTGGCAGTCGGTTTATTGCCGTCATGGAAAGGATTTATGCATGATGTTGAGACCGCGATATGGAAAGCAGCCCTGTACATGGTGCGCAGTTATGCTGAAACTCTGACGTTGTTGTGTTTATTATTTGATTTGACGAATTGCACAAAGAGGCCTTAAATTGAATGTATTCAAAAAGATATTTAAAAAGACTGTTAAAAACAGGTGTTAAAATGTGTTTAAAAAAGATGTTTAAATGTGTCTAAAAAGATGTTAAAAGCATTCAGCTGTTAAAATGTGTTTAAAAAAGATGTGTTTAAACAGATGTTAAAAGCATTGAGGTGTTAAAATGTGTTTAATAAAGATGTTATTAACATACAGATGTGAAAATGTTTTAAAAAAAATGATATGTAAGCACATGCACAGATAAAGATTATGTTAAATATTAAAATAAAAATATATTTAAGAACATACAAACATGTTTAAGATGTTTACAAAAATAAAGATGTGTATAACATTTATTGTATAAAACCTTTTTTGCCTAAGTGGAACATACAAAGCAACAATAACAGTAATAATAGTAATAATAATTGGGGGGGCATGCTTTTGAGTTCCCTTAGGGGAGGCTCACTAACCCACATTTTGAAAACCCCTGATCTAGAGGGAGAGTTAGAAGATGTAGGGACAGACGCCCTGATAGCTTTCGCTAATAGTATGTGGAAGATTCATAATACAAAATTCAGAAACGGACTGAAAGAAGCGGCTGGACTAAAAAAAAAATTCAACTAAAACGCCAAGAGGTCCAGTCAGAAAAAAATTATTCAAATAAAGGTCCGGAACATCATGTCCAACTTGCCAGAGTGTTATGTATACTATAATATTATATATAATATATATATATATGTTGTAGTAGTATTAACATCTTCAAATAAAGCTCTTAACTTAAGAGAAATCAGGTATAGCAACAGCTTACAGTATATAATTTTTCTTTAACACACCTTGTCACAACAATCTCAACCACTTTAACAATACAAATCATAACAAATCAACAATTAACAATTAAACACTTTTAGGTTCTCTGAGCCCGCTTCCCTTGTCTCCCTTGACTCTCTCACTACGTCTCCATCTGTGGCGGCTGTTTCTCTACCCTCTCACTCTGCCTGCCGCCGTTAACTGCCGAGAATGCTGAGAGTTGATTGGCTGAAAAGCACCACGTGGAATAATTTAACCTGTACACGATTGGTCAGTTTATTTACTGATACCGGCGCAGCTTTTCCTGTGTTTACAATGCCATTGGTCGTAAACACTGAAAAGCTGCGCACCTAAAAACTCTCTCGTTAAATTCGTCTGCCGTAAACACTCAAAGTCCTGTGACTGCGCTTTTTGGCGCAGGCAGGTTTAGAGTTGGAGGGGGATCCTTAATGAGCCACTTACTTACACCTCCCATACATATGTTAATGCGTCATACGTTACACTCACTCGTGGGTTACTTAAAAAAGTAACTTGTTACTTTACTAGTTACTGCTCTGAAAAAGTAACTAGTTATGTTACTAGTTACCAAATTATAAAAGTAACTAGTTACTAGTTACTTTACTTTGAAAATACATTACCCTTTATAGGGCAAGTGACTGTTTTCAGAAATTTCCTCACCCTTTACAACCTCACTGAGGTAGAGGAAGCTCTACCTCAGTGAGGTCAAGAACCATGTGGTCACTCAGACATTCAGAAGAGATTACCCAACATCACAAATCACCTGACTGTGTCATTCAACCAATCAGCAGGTACCTGGAGTGTACCTGCTGATTGGTTGAAGGAGTCTGGAGCAGCACTTCTGTTATAAGACTGATGCTCTAATGTGAAACATACATGTTCCTTTCATCTTATAGGTGTTTTTATTGTAAATTTTACATATACATTTTTTTACCACCTATGGGCGAGGAACCAACAGGTTCACGGAGCACCCATTGCAGTATTCTATAATATTCTGGACATGGCTGCTGTAAATGCACATGTATTGTACAAGAAATGTACAGGATCAAGTGAGTGAAGGCGTACATTCCAGTTCAAGCTTGCAGAAGAACTGAGAACTCGACATATGCAGGTTATTGAACAGGAAAAACAGAGACGTGAAATCAAAAGGGTTTCATGCCAAGTACGTCGGAGTTGCAACAGAAATCGTAGTAGAGAGAAATGTGCCATTTGCCACAAGTATACCTGTAGGGAATGTAGAAAAGGATCTCCATTTGTGTGTAAAAATTGCTAAAAAATATTTTGTTTCCATTTATTTATTCACCCCTCTCTTTTGTAAATAGTTTGCTTTTTGCCTTTTTTATTTTTCAGTGTTTTTTGAGTTTTTGAATTTTTTTCTTTGCACATTTGTGAATGCTACATATCACATGTACCTCTAGTAACTGTACAGCATTTCACATCTGTCACTTACCCCAATGCAAAGATTTAAACAAAAAAATGTTAAATACAAAATAGTTGTGGAATATGCTCACAATTTTATTTCAATAAAAAAAACAACAACAATGGACTCAGTGAAACGACAACAACATGGTGGCGGCGGCGGCAGCAGCTGTCTCTCTCAGACGAGAGCAAAAGAAATCCGTCAAACTTCACGGTTTGTCGGCTTGGAGAACCAGACGTTCTCTCCTGTTCAAGACGCTGTTTTACTAAACCTGTGGAGTTTCTGTAGACGGGCTACTGTAATGTCAGGACTAATTGTATTTGAAATAAGTATTTCTGGGACATTTGCTAGTGAAACGCTGTTCGGTGTTGTCTCTCATGTCATCAAAGAGAAGCGTTTAAATTGTGACGATGCTGAAAGGTTTTTTTCTCTCATTAAAGAGGTCTTTGTACTCTTACACTGCAGCTGTTTCTATCTGTGTCCATTTATATTGACTATTGTTGTGAGGGCTGAATGAGCCCTACTAAAATTTAAACAAAACATATTCATTTCAAGATTCTTACATTACACACCATTACCTTTTTCAGGACCTAAACTTCTGTATGTATGCTGGCCATGGCATTTTAAACAATCAACACTATAAGTTAATAGGATAATGTAAATATCTCCAAAATTTACATCACATGCCCTTACCTCCATTATGACCTCATATTCTGTTTTTTGTCTGGGACAGACAAAAAGATCACTAAACTTTCCTGTGATTGTCAAAAATCACTAATTTTGCAGATCACTCACCTAGCCATTGATTCGTCCAGGATCACTGATCTGGTCGGTGATTGGTCAAAGGTTCAGGACTTGCTTTATGATTGGTCAAACACATGAAGCTGCGTTTTGAGTAGTCAGAAATCAATGACCTGTTTTGTGATGGGTCAAGTACTATATAGTTCACCTGTATTAAACAAAGGTAATTGATCTGGCATGTGATTGGTGAAGTAATATTGGGCTTTCTTTGACTGGTCAAAGATCACTGATCTGGCCTGTGGTTGGTCGAGGACCAAAAGCTATCCTGTAATTAGTACTGATCTGGGCTGATTAGAAATTGACTATTAGATCTCAAGGGGTTGGTGTGAAAGTGTGTACAGGATGGTGGTGATCGGCCCTGCATCTCGAGTGGCTTAGGACGCTGGCAGCAGCCCTGTGCTCTGCGGCCACCTGGGGGTATTCTGCGGATCTGCTTAGGCAGGGCCAGGTGACTTGTCAGGCTCGTCCCTTTGGATGTCTGTACCATGATGATGTTGCAGAGGTGGACTATGCAACAACACCCATTAGTGACACTTCATCTTTCTGGCACTTGTTGGGTGTCTGCCCTGCTGCAAATAGCAGATGATGGTACAGAGGTACACTATGCAACAATACCCATTAGTGATACCTCATTTTTCTGGCACTTGTTGGTTGACAGAAGTGGATTTAGATGCCCTATGCAACCGTGTCAAGGATGTGTAGCTGGTAGGGGTGTGAAGATTAAACGTTTTGGATTGTAGAGCTGGGCGGTATGACCAAAAATTGATATTACGGTATTTTTAGAAATTATCGCGGTATCACCGTATTTGACATTATCGTTTTTTATGCGGATGTTTATGTGTTAACCCCAGTTCCTAATTGTTTAGAAAATAATTATAGTTATTAATAGTTATTAACCCTGCTTTTAATGGTTCCACAAAAGGTTGCTGTTCACAAAGAATTGAGTGTCAGGTACTTATAATTGTAATGAGGTGCAGAAATCAGAATGAATGACCCAGAGAGTTGCAGTAAAATTACAGAATTCGTTATTGCGCAACTTGAAAACATTATTTAAAGATGACTGCAATGTAAGAGAAATGTGTCCCCTGTGACTGCAAAATGAATATTTCAAAAACAACCACACCTTCTTAAACAAGTTACATCCATACAGACTTTATTTAGGTGTTAAGGCCTACACACAAACAAATAATAAAAGTAAACAAAAAATATGCAACTTGCATATGTAATTGTATTGCTCGAATCCAGGAGCAGTGCACTGTATTCAAATATCAAATACATAAGTGCAACTTAGCTAGCAGGCTTATTCTGTACCATAGAAACAATACACAACTTTAAACAAATAATAAAAAGTAAATTTAAAGGCTGTGGTGCAAGTGGAGTGTGAGAGAGTTGGTAATATCATTCCACTGTTTGCTTTTCTTGTCATAGATGACCCCTTTAGCAAACGCGCCTTCCAGGAACGTCTGTGTAGTGTTTTGTGCTGCAGTGCCAACGTTACACTGATTTGCAGATTTTACTTTCATGCAATCTTCGTAGTCCAGGATATGATTGTGGCGGAGGTGGTGAAGCAAATTGCTTATGTTGCCTCCTGCGGCTAAAACAGTAGCTCGATAACATTTGCATATTATGCGTGTTTGGTCCGAATCAGATTTCTCAAAACCAAAGTACCTCCACACGACAGACACCGCTTTTTTTTTTGAATGAGTGTGTTATCGTTTTCTCCCTCCATTTTCTCCGGCCGCTCAACTCGCTGTACTGCCACCACCGCTCTCATGCACAGTTGGTTTGTTTGGTGCTGCACTGTTACCCCGCTCGATCTACCGCTGTGCTATGTTCCGCCGTTATGTGTTCCCGACATATGCGCAAACACCGGTATGGGGGTGAATGCCAAATTCATATCATAAAAATAAAAATTACCGGTAAAACAGTGCCAACTGTACACTGCCCAGCCCTATTGGTTCGGTTATCGATTGGTGACCTGATTTTCAACCCTTTTTGAGCCGCAGCACTTTTTTTTACAAAATCCTGAGGCACACCCCACCACAATCACATTTTAACATAGTAATTATAATACATGAAAGCTATTACCAACACTCCAATATAAACAATTTGATTGAACAATTGTAAATACATTACCAACTCCGCACACATACATTGCCTTCTTAAAATGTTTTAATTTGTCTTCTATGTCTTTGACGCTTTTTGATTATTTACTGTGGCAGACTTCTTGAAGAGAACAGAGTAAGTAAATTAGGTAAATCAATGGTGTTATTTGGGTAACAGTTACCCCAAAATTACAATAACACTGATAATAATAATACAACAGCTCACTATTTACAAACAAGGAGTCTGTGAGTTGGGGAGTTGGATTTCTTTTGTCGGCCACTCATTCTAGGGCCCTCATCTGAGTCAGAATTTTGTACAGGGCCCTGTTTCGGCAGTTGCATTTTCCCTTCACAAAAACTTCTCCATCACTGTCACTTGCTCATCCTGCTGTCACTTGATGTTATGGGCACTGTCTCGTGTAACGTGGTCGCGTAGCAATAGCGCTATTGTTTTCCAAGACATTTAGAGCCTCTGCTGGAATAGAAGAATATTACCTATCTGTCACAATTTATTTCATTACAGTGTGTCACAGTGCAGACACCTGACAATGGTTAATTAGGTAATATAGATAATTTCCTGCGGCACACCTGACGATCTCTCACGTTACACTAGTGTGCTGTGGCACACTGGTTTAAAATCACTGACCTGCACGATCCGAGTGTATCGTTTCAAAAACCCCAATCTGTTAAAATGCAGTAAAACAATCCGATGGTTCAGATTTTCGTAGGTGAATTGGTTTTATGCTCCAGGGCCCCACCCACAAGATGTTTAGACATAGCTGCTACATTGACTGCTTCCTCCCACTGCAGCAGCGAGCCCAAAGACACATATACATCTATTCACACATGTTTTTGCAGGTTGTCGATGAAGGTTCTCAGTCGTCATAGTCATGGTCAAAGAGTTGAACACTCCTCGGACCTCTACATTGGGGAAACCAAGCAGCCATTACACAGACGCATGGCCCAACATAGAAGGGCCAAAACCTCAGGTCAGAATTCAGCCGTTCACTTACACCTAAAGGCTACCAACCACTCTTTTAAGGACCAAGATGTTCAGATCTTGGCCAGAGAAGACAGATGGTTTGAGAGAGGTGTTAACACTAGAACTACCAGGATTTTTCTGCCTACCTAGAAGTACCAGAGAGGGGTCATTTGACCCAGAGGCTTTTACCCAATACACTAATCACTCATTTTGTTATGGTAATGAGGCTGTTAGGGGCCGTGTGTGGGGTGAGGGGGTCAGCCTCCAAAATCACCACAGGTAAATAGCAACTTGCATGAAGACATCAGCAGCAAAGAGAGATAGCACAGTTTGGCGGACAGTGTGTTACAGTTTTTCTCCATTGGTTTGGCTCATTTCTTGAAACTGAGATGTCATTCTCAAAACATGGACAGTTCCTCACAACAGAATGGCATTTGTCATTGCTTTCATCAAATTTCAAATGTTTTTGTACATGTCTCAATCATTTAGTACATCCTTGCAAATGGCTATGTACAAGTATCCTACAGTTACCACAATCAGCTTACATTTAGTACAATTTTCAAATGAATGTACCTTGCTGATCTATCCCAATTGGTTGATTCTCAGTGTAATGGTTGTCCTGAAAACATGTCAGCACATTTTTTTCATATAAGTCATCATATGCAGAATAGTCTGCTCAATTTTCAAGCTAGTGTTAGGAAATTGGGATAAAATATTTTGGAACGTTTTGGAAGATGTCATATCAAAATTATGATAATCAGGTTGGTATATAACAAGTAACATCATTTTGCCTAACAAATGAAGAGAGTTCCACCTTGCAGGTGACTAATCTATTTGACCTATTTATCCTCCTCTTTACATTTGGAATCCAAATTCACATGTGGGAAATGCCGAAAGGAGCAATGGCAGTGCCAGAATTGTTAGTGAAATGTATTTCACTCATTTGCATTCTTTGTAAATATGCTTTTTTCCTTTGTAAATTTTTTTTCTTCTATTTTTGGCACACAAAAACAGTTGGGAAAACAGTTGCTGTTGCATTCATTGTAAATATGTTTTGTTTTGCATTTTTTAAACAATAAATGTTTAGAGTTTTGATCCCAAATTCTCGTTGATCCTGATGATTCACTGCATAAAAATCCATCATATGTTTATAAATCCACCATATGGGCACACACGCACACACACACACACACACACACACACGCAAAAACACGCATTACCTACCTCAGTACTGAAAGCTTGCCTAGGGTTTCATCACTTTGGACATGCTTGGCATCATTTGAGACTGCACAATTCAACATGCGAAGCAAACTGAGCATGTGGATTGGTAACTAAACTAAAGGAGTATCCACAGGGTGTCCAAAGGGTCAAATGACCCCTCTCTGGGGCTTTTAGGTAAAAAGGTCAATTGACCCCTCCGCGGTAGTTCTAGTGTTAAAGAAGCAATTTTTGTCAACCTGGAAAAACCATCCCTCAACAGAGGTGGTGGTTTGAGACATAACCTCTCACCCACCTACAAAGCCCTCTTGGGAACAATACCCAAAAGATTCCACTCTCATTAACCAGTTTCGCATATTAACAAGCCGTGTGACCAAAACCACTCCAACAATGACGGTAACGACCCATCAATACCCACCCAACGACTGGTACCACACTTCACAAGTATCCCCAGGTCCACCCAACAGGAGGGACTTGAAACACCCCTTCCTCCCCACTCACAGCATATAACTTCTGTTACTCCCCACTATCAGTTAGAACTAAAGAAGCCTCTTGGATGAGAGGTGAAACGTTTTCCAAAAAACTGAATGTCCAGTTGCCTAACTAAACTCTTTTACCTTGACTATGACCTGGATGACTGAGAACCTGCATTGACATTGTCGGAGTGGTTTTGGTCACACAGCTCATTAATGTGAGAAACTGGTTGTTGAGAGTGGAATCTTTTGGGTATTGTTTCCAAAAGGGTAGGTGAAATGTTATGTCTAAAACCACCACCTCTGTTGAGGGATGGTTTGTCCAGGTTGACATCATTTGTTTTGGGAAGGATGGGAAGACAGGTAAAAGCAACGCAATAAGACAACTCTATAGAGCAACTATTGAATACACTGGAGGTACAACAAACCTTAGCAGTCCCCGATGAGACGGCAGAGTGGGACTGATGATTGGGTGCCGATAACAGTTATGCTGGCACGGCAGGAATGGCCAGTAGTCAGAAGAGCGGACAGGATAAAATTCGCAATGTTTTTCCAACCGTATTTCGTCAATTATTCAGCAAGATCCAAGGTAATAAGAGAATCTGTCTACTGGTAAACCTTTCTAAAACTGTAGGCATGTATTTTACTAAAATAAGTAGAGTGTCACCTGATTCTGATATACTTGTTAATGTAGATACAATTCAAATATTCAATCAGTATAAATATCTTGGGTTAATATAAGATTTACAGCTCTCCTTATTTGTCAATATAGGCCATATTGACAAATTATGTAAAAAAAATCAAGTTAAATCTTTCTTCATGCAATTTAAAAGGAGATGCCAGATGAAGCCGAAAAACATTTTTTAATTGTATAAAAGTGTTTGCATATTTATTTTTTATTGTATATTTATTGTGTGCTTCTTGCATTTTAACATCATGGCCAGGGGACGACAGATGAAATTTTAGGCTTTGGTTAATTCTTTTGTGTTTAATCATGTGTAATCATATGTTTACAAAAATCAATTTTCCCCTTTCAAATAGGCTACACTAAAACTAAAAAAGACTGGCAACTGTATAGTGTAGTTAAAAGCGGAGTTGCAAATTTTTATTGAATAGAACTAAACCTAATGGGAATCGAACTGGATCGATCGAATATTTTTTATAAATCATTCCGAATCGGATCTTAGCCTATTAAGCATTTGGAGTCAAAAAATAAATTATGGAATCAATTTATAGACCAAAATGTATTCAAAACTGTTGACTCATCAAAGTAGCCACCTTTGGCAGATATAACAGCCGAACACACAAGAGGCATTCTTTCTTGAATAAAAATCAAATATTCTTCAAAAGTTCTTCCCATGTCTGTTGCACAAGTTCCCATAAATGTGTGGCGCTTGTGGGTTGCTTTGCTTTCACACTCCTGTCCATTTCATCCCAAACCAGCTCAATGGGGTTTATGTCTGGAGACTGTGCTGACCACTCCATGTTTTCAAGTTTATCAGCTTGATCTGTGCCAGAACTATCTTGCAAAAAGCAAGATAGTTCTGGCACAGCTTGGACTTATGTTTTGGGTCATTATCTTGCTGTAAGATGGACCCCTGACCAACTAGACGCATACCAGAGGGTATTGCATGACGTGCCAGGATGCAGTTTTGGCTCAGGGTGCCTCTCACTCTGAACAAGTGACCAACCCTGGATCCAGCAAAACAACCCCAGGCCATCACACTTCCACCTCCATGTTTTGACGGTTGAAGCTACACACTGTGGAAACATCCTTTCACGTACTCCGCACAAACATCCTGTTAAATTCATTAATTCATTGCTGCAATTTTCAATATAATTCTCCAACCTCGTACACTTTTACTCCCCTCGGCCCCATCATTTGAACATTTGGCTTTTAAATTCCCTGGGCCTAAACCCATCATCACATCCATTATCTGCCGCCCCCCCCAAACCAAACCCAGCCTTTCTATCTGACCTCTCTGAATTCTTTACCACGCTTTTTTCAATATCACCATCTCTTTTGCTCCTTGGTTACTTCAACCTCCACATAGATTCCCTTGACTGTAAAAATGCTAAGGGCCTCCTTGACCTGCTCAACTGTTACAGTTTCACCCAACACATCAACTTTCCACCTACAACACATCCTAGACCTGGTCTGCTCCACTGGCCTTCACATCCACAATATTTCCAGCCTTGACCTCTCCATTTCCGACCACCTAGCCATTATATTTCAAATTGATATCCCTGCCCTGAACCAAAACTGCAGGATCACATTCCGTAACCTGAAATCCATTTGTCCAGCCACTCTGTCCACCTGCATATCAAACTCTCTTTCCTGCCTTACCCCCCGAAAGTCCACGCTTCACAAAGATTCATTGACCCATCACTACCTGGCCTCAACCCTGATGATCCCAATAACTACAGACCCATCTCCAACCTCCCATTCCTTTCAAAACTTCTGGAAAAGAGCCGTTGCAACTCAACTTAAGACCAAACTCCTCTCAAATAACCTATACAAAACATTCCAATCTGGTTTTCACAGGCACCATAGCACGGCTCTCAAAATCGTTCACGATCTACTTCTTTCTGCTGACTCCTGCTCCCTCACCATTCTCCTCCTCCTTGACCTCAGTGCTGCTTTTGACACAGTAAATCACTCCATACTTCTAAACTGTTTGGAATCCATTAGCATCACCAACACCACCCTCTCCTGGTTCAAATCCTACCTATCTGTTTGATCCCACTATATCAGCATCAACCAACATTAATCTCACACTGTACATGCTTCTGCTCGGACACATCATCCCCCGCCATGGCCTTCAACTCTACTGCTATGTTGATGATACACAGCTTTAAATTGCCTCCGAAACCATTTTTCCTGATGTCCTCTCCAAACTCACACGTATAATTCCCATCAAAAAACAAATATACTTTAGGATCTTACTCATAACTTACAAGGCCTCCACAACCTTGCACCCCCTTATTTGTCTGAACTCCTCCACTACCATGCCCCCAGACGACGACTACGCTCTGACAACGCCAACCTCCTCGAATCCCCTGATCCCCCTTTGAATGATATGGGACCATTGGGAGGAGGGCACTGATGAGCAATGACGCGATAGGACGCTTTCCGATAGCTCCCGTATGGCTGGATAAAAAAATTAATATAACCTGAAATCCTAAAAGCTATCCTGCACAAGTTTTAAATATTTCGATGCAAGTATATCTCTGGCGACGTTGCTATTTACTTAAGCCACGATGAAAGCAAGCAAACAGTCCTCCGGCAAAAGAAAAGAAGGAGCTAATGTTACAGAGCCACAAGAAGCTAACATCTCCATGGCGGGGCAAGCTACAATCCTGGAAGCTATTAACTCACTGCGCACTGAGCTTCAATTTACTAATACTGAAATATGTCAGACCATTGACAGTCGAATTGTGGAGATGGCTTCTACTATTAGGGGAGAACTTTCTGCCTTCCAATCGGAGATTCAAGCTGATATTATATCCCTGCGATTTGGAGGGAGGTTCTAGAACAGGCCTGGGCAATTACTTTGACTCGCGATCCACAGGTGGTACTATATATTTATCACTAACTATTACTATTATTATTATTATTATTATTGTTAGTACTATTATTTTGTAACTCTTCTTTTCTTGCTGCTTGATTTTTGTTTAACTTTGTGTTTTGATGCCAAGTGAGGAGCGCTCAAATTTCGTTGTACACGGTACAAGGACAATAAAGGCTATTCTAATTCTAATTTGAGTTACGGGCCAGGTCAGGATCAGAAAGATTGAGTATTTGTAGGAACTAAGATAAATGATGAGTAGGTAAGGTATTGAATAAAGGCAAAATGTTCAAATGCTTTTAGCGTCTTCGAGACTATCTATTGGGGAAATGCTGGCTTTGCAGTGAAAAAGCAGAAGGAAAACGATAAGTACAAGTTGGGCGGGTCGGATGAAATGCCTAATTGGCTGCATCCGGCCCCCGGGCCTTAGTTTGCCCACGTCTGTTCTAGAAGACAAAATATTAGGATCGTGGGATTGAAAGAAGGCTCCGAAACCTCTTTCAGAGCCTTCTTTCAATGGACATTGGAAAATTGTGACCGGGCTGAAAAAAGTCATCATTGGAAGATGCACTTGTTGCACGACTTCACTACTTTCAGGGTGTAACAACGGTGCTTAAACGATCGGCGGAGGCGAAGGAGTTTTCCTTCAAAGGACAGGACATAAGTGGATGATGATGGATGGATGGATGGATGGAGAAAATATATTTTGTTGTGGAGCTATTTTACTTCTTACTAGAAGTGCTAGGTTAGGGAAGTGTTAGTAATGCTGTGTTTGTTTCCGAAATTATTATTTTTTGTTCATTTTGTTCTTTCATGTAACTTCCTTAGAGGGGTCGCCCCTTACTATGAGGGTTCCCTTAGTATAGGCCAGACATTGAGTTCATGGGGTGGGTGCGATAGGGTCTTCCTTGGAAAACAATTGGACACTCCACCTTGGTTTATGAGGCTAAACATATTCTGCTTTGTCTTAGAATTGCACAAGATAATGTGACACTCCGGGAGAGGGGGAGACGAATTAATGTAGTTACTTGGAATGTTAAAGGTCTGAATCAACCAGTAAAAAGGAGTAAAGTTTTAGCACATTTGAAAACACTATCTTGTGATATAATATTTCTGTAAGAAACACATCTGAACAGAAATGAATATAATAAACTGCGATGTAGATGGATCGGCCAAATTTATCATTCAACTTGTGCAGTAAGAGCTAGAGACAGGCTATTTTATTTAAGAAAGGCAGTCCATTCAGCCACAAAACTACTATTGCTGATAGAGATGGTAGGTTTCTTATAGTAATAGGTGAATTGTATCCGCTCCCAATCACTCTTATCAATATAGACTCACCGTCCCTTTTCAGACATGTCTTTGCTCAGATTCCTGATATCTCCCAGACTAAAACACTTATAGCAGGTGATCTGAGTTTGGTATTAGATCCATATCTGGATCGTTCATCAAGTCGTAGAGCACCATCTTCAAAATCCAGCATATTTCTGAAAGAATTTTTAAGAAACTCAAATATTTTTGATTGATATGCGAATTTTTCACCCACAAGAAGGGGCATATTCCTTTCATTCTAATGCTCATAATGTATATAGCAGTACACAAATTGATTATTGCCTAGCTGACTCCAAATTGATAGCATTTATTGATAATGTTAAATACCATGATATAACAATTTCAGACCATGCCCCACTTTCATTTTCCTTAAAACTCAGTGACCTGTCCAAACGTGATAGAATGTGGTGTCTTGACCCACAACTGCTAAGAGAGCCAGAGTTTTGTACATTCATTAAGTCAGAAATTATTTTTTTCTTTGAAATGAATGATTTACCAGAAACAGCGTCTATTTTGTGGGAAACACTGAAGGCTTACATTAGAGGATGCATTATATCTTTTCAGGCAGAAAGAAACAAAAGGAAGCGAACTGAACTACTATAGTTTGAAAGACAAATTAACCAAATGGACAGAGAAAGTGCAGTACGGCCAACCATGGACACATACAAGAAAATCCTCTCCCTGCGGTACAAATATGACCAAATACTTTCATAAGATATAACTAGGGCTATGTTATTTACACAACAAAAATATTTTGAATTTGGGGAAAAACCTCACAAATTACTGGCTAGACAACTTAGGAAGATGGAGAGGGATCGCACAATTACACAAGTGAAAAACAGAGTGATATGTCGGTGTCCTATAAAGATATTAATCAAAGATTTCAACAATTTTATGAGGAGTTATACTCATCTGACTCAACAATAGATTATCCTATCCTAGACAAATTCCTGGACAGATGCAACCTTCCAACTGTAGAACAACAGGATCAGGAACGCCTCAATGCAGACCTGTCCATATTAGAAATACAGGAAACTATTAAAGGGATGAAAAACAATAAGACTGCAGGACCTGACGGTTTCCCAAATTTTATAAAGATTTCAGTAATCTCCTTTCTCCATGTCTTTTGAGAATGTATACACGGGCTAAAGAAGATGGTGCTCTACCTCCCTTGTTGAAGGAAGCCATCATAACAGTATTACCCAAAAAAGGGAAAGATCCATTGGAAGTGAGCAGCTATAGACCTATTTCTTTTTTGACCTCTGACCAAAAGATTCTGGCTAAAACTCTGTCTCTTTCGGTAATAAGTAAACTTATCCATCCTGACCAAACAGGTTTTTTCCAAATATACACTCCTTCTTTAACCTTAGACGTCTTTTTAATATAATGTACTCTCAGATAAAGAAGCCATCTGACTTAGTTATATTGTCGTTAGATGCAGAAAAAGCATTTGCCCAATTACAATGGCCGTATCTATTTTCCACTCTGGGGATATACAAAATTGGTGACTGTTTTAAAAGTGGCTGAGGGTTTTGTACAATAGACCCAGTGCCAGAATTTTAATGAATGGCATGCTTTCTCCACCTTTTTTGTTAAATAGAGGCACTTGACAAGGATGCGCCACTGTTACTATTTGCCCTTGCCATTGAACCCCTGGCACAGATGATTAGATCTGAATCCTGCATACACGGCTATGAAGTAAATAATATATTAAGCAAAATTTCTCTATATTCGGATGATATCCTATTATATATAATAGTATACTAAACCTTTATCTACAATAACAGTCATATTGGAAGTGAAACATAGATAGATAGAAAGATAGATAGAAAGATAGATAGAAAGTGTAGTAGTGTTAGTAGCTTAAGTGGTAACCAGTGCTGTTGAGTCACAATCTCAATTGTTGTTGTTATCATATTTCATTATGACAATATAATGTTATTATAGAATTCTATTTACATCATTATTTTGTGTATGTGTATGTGTATACCCGCACACACGTACGTATATATCTACATACAAACACACCCAGATGTACATATGCCTGCGCATATACACACATCTATACACATATATAGGCTGTTAATCCATGCGGCTCGAGGTGGGGATGAGGTTGAAGGCGACGGGGAATGAGGAGCGCTGCTGCGCCTCCTCGCGTCGCTGGCTTCGCTCGTCCCTCCTCGGTGGACGAGGTGACTCACTCACACTCATGGCGAATAGCCCAGGTGACCGCGGTGCACTATGTGACCACACCCATTCATGACAGCTCACCTCTCATGATCCTGGCACCTGTTGGTTGCCAGTAATGTTTTAGACACCTTTCGTAGCAGTGTCGGGGGCATGTAACTGGGGTATGTAAAGAGAATGGACAGACCTTCGTCTTAACGTACCACCAACTCATGGACCATTTACCACTTGTGGATAATTAACCACCTATGAACCAGAACTTGTTATTTAATGTGTGAGAATAGTGAAGAGAGAAGTGGTGACAAAACTCTCCTTCAGTCAGAAATTACAGTTTTATTCAAATTATTTTATTGATCAGGGAAGCAGCGCATAAGCAATCTTAAGCCAATGTCTGAAGCCAGAGTAGGGTTTTGGACACCTTATCGTCGGGGGCAAGTAACTGGGGTGTTTAAGGGAGAATAGACGGACCTTTGTCTTAACGTACCATGGGTGACGTCACTCTGGGAACCAGAACTCTCTCTTCAATGTGTGAGAAGTGTGAAGGTAGAAGTGGTGACAAAAATCTCCTTCAGTCGAAAATTGGAATTTTCCTTAAATGCTTTATTGATCAGGGGTAGCAGCACATGAGCAATTCTTCAGCCAATGTAAAAACCAGGATAAAATGACGATAATATTCCACAAATCCCTGTGTGACAAAGATCATCTCATGTAAAAATCAGGAAAAAATTGCATTAGTATCACATATATACCAACAGTAAAGGTAACCAATCAGTATAAATGTGCTGAGGCGTCTCTGATAATTTCTTTCTTAACTGACCCTGCTCCTTCTTTGTCTGCGGCACAGAGGAAGAGGAGAAGTGACATGACCTTGGCCGGGGAAGCGCCGGGGGTTGGTGTTGAATCCTCCGCAGCTGTGGCGGAGCCAGTCGGTCCCTTCTTGGTCCCAGTACAGGGCCGTCTCCCCGAAGGGGCCGCTCTCCTTAGGTTAATTCAACAGCAGCTGTGGCGAGAAGTGAAGAAGTGAGAGCTGGTCCAATTAATCAGTTTATCCTGTAGCCTCACTTCTGCTTTGCTGGGCCTCTCTTTTTCTCTG
This sequence comes from Paraplagusia blochii, assembly GCA_016785265.1. Classification (NCBI taxonomy): domain Eukaryota; kingdom Metazoa; phylum Chordata; class Actinopteri; order Pleuronectiformes; family Cynoglossidae; genus Paraplagusia; species Paraplagusia blochii. Next base: position 6,263 of record JAFBJS010002534.1, on the reverse strand, counting down.
TCAGAGAGACAAAAGAGTGTCTTCTCTCTGCCCGTTGTAATCCACAATCCTCTCCTATCTCATTTTGTTTCTTTTGGGTCGAGCAGGGTATCCGAATCCTGGGCTTGAGTCCATCCGTTGTCCGGGTATAGGGCGAAACATGAACTGAACTTTTTAGACTCCTGCTCCTGCATTTATACTTATCACCCCCTCTCTCTCTGCTTCGCCATTACTTCATCAGAAACTTTAGTTTTTTTCCACGGTAGGGTATGTTTGGTCAAAACATCCCCTTTTTTGTCATTGTCCAAACTTCTCTTGTCTGGTATTGTAGGATTTTTCCACAGCTGTCTCCCTAAGTTCCTCTCCAGTCCATTTGTCATCTCCTCACTTCCCCTTTCCTATACACCTCAGCATTACAACATTTTAACTTTTAGCAGATACATTTCTCTGTCACATGTTAGATCATACTCAAAATGTTAGATCATACTCAAAATACTCATATTACATATGTATATTATATATACATATCATATCCTCATATACAGGATATCTTCCTGTTAAAGGGGAGTTTTTTCTCTCCACTGATGCCTAGTGCTTGCTCACTGTGTGAATTGTTGGGGTTTTCTCTTTCTGTTATTCTGTATTATTTATGACCCTGTACTTTTGTATTTTGTCCTTACCTTGTACAGTGCCTTGAGACAACATCTGATGTGATTTGGCGCTATAGAAATTCTAATAAATTGAAAATTGAAATTGAAAAATTAGTCATAATCACTCATTGATTTCATACATTTAAGACAGTTATGCCCAATTTAGTCCCAGCCCTTCATCACACTTTTCTCCTCCCCAGCATAAAGGACATGTCTCAACATGTTTTAATAACATATCTCCTCCCATGTTTCTTCTATCTTTCAGCCTATAATGAAACTTTTTACACAAATATGAACTCTATATTAGCCTGCTTTGATTCCTCGGTTATATCTTTTTGCATACTGAGCTCGACCATCCTTGACAAGGCACATATACACTACGTTCCAAAATATTATGCAACACGTGTTCAAGAGTCTTAAGGTAAGATTATTTATTTGTCAGTTTAAACTCATGGATGGTAATGTGTATCATGGCTCTGTTTAGTAATGAAACCAATTGAAGACACCTGTGCTGATTAGTTTGGCAGGTAAGTCCAATTAAAGGGGAGACTACTAAAGAAGGTTGTTCCACATTATTAAGCAGGCTACCATTTTCAATCAAGATGGGCAAGAAGAAGGATCTTTCAGCTGCTGAAAAGCAAGAAACAGTTCACTGTTCGGGTCGAGGAATGACAACAATCAAAATTGCCAAGAAACTTCATTGTGATCATCTCACTATCGAGAAGTATGTAGCTGATTAAGAGCGCACACGTGTGCGTGCTGATGAAGGAAAATTCAGAACTCTTTCTAACAGACAAATACGTCTGATCAAAGGAGCAACTGTAAAAATGCCCCATCACAGCAGCAGACAAGTTTTTTAAGCTTCTGGAGCCTCCAATGTGCCCCGGACAAGATGCAGGGTCCTCCAGGGATTTGCAGTGGTGCTTAAGCCATCGTTTCGACCTCACTATCCACTGCACACAAGCAAAAAAGTCTCCAGTGGACCAGGCAATACCTGAATACTGACTTTAAAACTGTTCGGTTCACCGATGAATGTTGTGCAACCCATGATGGTCCAGACGGATGGAGTACTAGTTGGTTGGTTGACGGCCACCCCATGCAAACAAGGCTATGGCGCCAACAAGGAGGTGGTGGAGTTATGTTTTGGGCTGGTATCATGGGAAGAGAGATTGTCGGCCCTTTCAGGATCCCTGACGGTGTGAAGATGACATCCACAACATATGTGGAGTTCCTCAAAGAACGCTTCCTGCCATGGTTCAAAAGGAAGAATCGAGCTTTTAGGAACAAGATCATTTTTATGCATGACAATGCACCATGCCATGCTGCAAGGAATACATCTTCATCTCTGGCTGCAATGGGCATCAAAGGCATCCACTTCTGATCCTATTGAGAAACTTTGGAGCATCATCAAGAGAAGTGTTTATGATGGTGGGAGGCAGTTCACATCTCAACAACAGCTCTTGGAGGCTATTCTGTCCTTGTGCAAGGCTGTTCCAGCAGATACTATCCAAAAAGTGACAAATTCAATGGATGAAGGACTTGAGAAGGTCCTTTTCAAGAAGGGGTCGTATGTTCAGACTTGACTTCACTTGTGATAATGTTTTGATTTAAATAGTGCTTGATTTCAGTTACATTTCAGTCAGACATGGCCTGCTAATGTTTATTATTTCACACATAACCATTTTTTGTTCTTTATGACAATAAAATGTATGGAAACTCAATTGTGCGTAATAATTTGGAACATGCATTTTTTTTTTTTTTAAATTGTACTATTATCATTGGGAAGTTCATTCAAAAACATTTGAATTGTACTCTAACTGTTGGTGACTGGAAAATCATGAAGACTGCCATTCATATGGATATTTTAGTAAAGTCTGAGAAAATATGATTTGCATAATAATTTGGAACGCAGTGTATGTTCAAACAGTATGTTGGTTATTCGCATACATATACACACAAATACATACACATGTTACCTGTATATCCATTACATGAGTGTACACACACACACATATATATAAAGCTACATAAATGTATACTCACATGCATTATCAGGAATTTGCAGTGATCCCAGTTGCACAAAGACACTGACCAAAAATAGGCGTTTAGGTAACTTTATTACAATGAACCACAAACAACAAACATTCAGCAAAAGCCGGGACCAGAAACGTGAATGCTAAGACAACAATCAGAGACAGAAATGCAGTTCAAATACGAGGACTGAGACAAGATATAACCGAGGACGGAAAGCAGGTCGAATAGGGAGGTCAGGAGATCAAGACTGGTCAAAGCACAAGCACAGGTTACGTTACCAAAAATCAGGCAAAGGTCAAATCTCACTGAAGGGCAGGTAGGTCCAGAAGGGCAGAAGAAACAGGCAAAAATCTTAGACAAACAGGGTCGATACTGGATAAGCAAAATCAGAACAAAACGCTGGAAAGTCATGAGAAATCAAAGACAATCTGGCAACTTTGTTCAGCCACAGCAGAGGTTTAAATACTCAGGCAATGAGCAAAGCTGCCACCTGGTTGGACAAACAGAAGACAAAGAACTGTTGCCTGATTGGTTACAGAGACCCATGTGACCTTGCATACACTAAAAGGAGGGAAAACATTTAAAGCAACAGAAAACACACACAGAACCATGACATGCATCTACTGTACACATACAGCTAAAACAACCTGTGCATTGTGCGATGTGCGGCACATATGGTGTACAAATACATTAGTAACACACACTAAGGACATAGGATATGCTGTATTATAAGGTGGTGTAACTATATATATATAATAGTATAATGAAATATAGTAGCAGTTCAATCCATATTGCGGTATGTCTATACAGCACTGTACATTAAGGGGTTATTGCTTGAGCTGATTGGTGTTGAAGGCACTGGAGAAATCCAAGGAAAGAATTCTCACAGCGCCGCTTCCCCTGTCAAGATGAGTGTAGGCCCGGTGTAGAAGGTACAGAATCACATCCTCCACGCCGACCTGCGCTCTGTATGCAAACTGCAGTTGGTCTTGGGTATGTTGCACCTCTGGCCTGAGGAGGTTCAGGAAGAGAGCTCCAGGGTCTTCATCAGGTGAGAGGTCAGTGCTACTGGCCAGAAGTTGTTCAGCTCGCTGCGCCGGTTCTTTTTGGGAACAGGAACAATGCAGGACATCTTCCAGATGGTTGGCACTCTCCCCAGCCGAAGACTCAGGTTGTAGACCCATTGGAGTGGTTCCCCCAGTTCAGCTGCGCAGGTTTTCAGGAGTCGTGGACACACCTTGTCCGGGCCTGCTGCCTTCCGGGACGAAGCTTCCTCAGTTCTCGCTTCACCTGATCAGCTGTAATGACAGGAAAATGTGATGAGAGGGGTTGAGATGTAGTGAGTGGGGGAAGGAACGGGGGGGAGTGTGGAGGTGAGAGAGGAAGAGAGGGGAGGGGGGATATGACAGGAGAGCAGGGGGGTGGAGGGAGAGAGGGGTAGAGGGGGAAAGAGGTGAGATAGGGAAAGTCAGGGGGAAAGAAGAAGCTGAGGGGGGAGACGAGGGAGGGGGGATTGGATTGTTGTAGGTGTTGGCGAGTTCCAGTTGTGCAGCCTGGTGGTGAAGATGATGATGATGATGATACTGGCAGAGGTGGGGGGAGGTGTGACGAGGAAGGGCCTGGATGGTCAGCCACTACTGGAGGGGGTGGTGGAGACTGCAGTGAGAGTGTGGACGATGGGGTGTGGGGTGATTGAACCAGTTGAAGAAGTTGTTCAACCCACTTTGGAATTTTTTCAGGTTATAGGATAAACTGGTCGAAAAGTGAATTAATGCAATTAAAAGATAATGATATTTCAGCCTTGCAAGAGGTTGCCCTTTAAGATATCACCGCAAGAATTTACATACTTAGGGATCAGAGTCACAAGGGACTTCCAGTTGCTTTTTAAGTACAACTTTCCTCCACTAATGTCTAAGCTACAGAATAACATTGAATTTTGGAAATCACTGCCCATTTCATTAGCAGGAAGAGTTAATGCGATAAAAATGGTCTTTCTCCCTATCTGTTTCAAAATATTCCAATTTTTCTCCCTAAGAAATTCTTTAAAAAACTGGATGCACTTATTAAACCATTTTTGTGGGTCTACAAAACACCTAGAATAAAAAAAGCATATATTTGCACGTATTTTATTTAATCATTTTTTTAGATCTACAGATGAGGGACTATGTAAGGACACATGTGCCCAAACTGGATGATGCAGTACCCACAACTTTGGATGTGTTGCTTACACTTGGAGGCAGAACCAAACATTTAATTTCCACACTGTACTCTGCTTTATTACATAAGTCTTTACCTACCAACCTAATCTACTCAGGGGATTAAAACTCTCTGGGAAAAAAGAGTTTGGGGAGGAAATAACAGATGAACTTTGGGAAGAGCTTTGGAGAACATACATAAGTGTTCTGTTAACACAAGACACCGCCTTATTCAGTTCAAGGTAATCCACAGACAGCACCTCGCAAAAAAAATACACAGATTGTTCCCAGACGTTTCTCCACTACTCATAGCTACTTTCTCTGTCCTAAGCTGATGCCATTCTGGTCCCAGATATTTCTCTCAATATCTGATATGCTAGAAACCTCAATAAAACCGGATGCAATTCTAGTAACTTTAGGAGTTTCGGATAAGTTTAACTCACTTCCTAGACCTCAACAGATATTATAATTATTTATGTGAATAACAGTAAAGAAATTAATTTTACAGTTTTGCAAGAAGAGCAAGTCCCCTTCTGCTAAAATGTGGCTTGAAGAAATTATCCGACAATATGTATGTAACTTATTTGCCTCAACAGTTACATACTCAGGAAGTCCTAGGGAGATTGTGTGTATGGGTGTAGGGTGGGATGAGGGTTTAATTGTTGTTCACTTTGTTAGTGTATGACTTAACATACTTATTTACTTACTTATGACTGAATGTGTCATGTCTTGCCGGTGATCCCACTGTTTGTCCACCAGATGGTGGCATTTCCCGCCCTTGTCGGTCATGTGACCACACAGGTGCACCTCGTTGTCTGGCAGCTTCTCTGTGTATTTAAACCCCTCTGACGGGGTGAGAAGCTGCCAGACCGTTTTCCTTATCGTCCTGATGCCTGGTCCTGATCTTGCCTTGGTTTCCGATCTTGCCCTTGTTCCCGATCCTGTCTTGGTTTCCTTGTTCCTCGGTCCTGTGCTCTGCTTAGTGTTGCTCTCCGGTTTGTACCTTGTTTTCTTGTTTTCGTCTCGTGATATTTTGTTTGATAGTCCAGCTTAGTTCTGTTTGTAGGTTCTTGGTGTTTTCCCTAAAGTAAAACCTTGTTTTTCCTTTTCTAGTTTTTGTTTCCCTGCGGTTACCTGTTAGTGGTTCCAGGTTGATATAGTTTAGTTTTATTCCTTCCTTTATTTAGTTCATGTTTTGTTTGTTACTTTCCTTCGACACTGAGTCCCAGGTTATTTGTGTTTTTCTTTTTCGTTATCGTGTTCTCTCCTGCGGCGACCCAATTGGTCCCAGGATTTTTGTTTCTGTAATTTTTCTCTTTAATAAATTTTTGTATTTGACTCCACTCACGAGTAGGGATGGGCATCTGAAGCCTCATGAAGCTTCCACGGGGTTCGTCAGATTGTG